>CAMOHE010053152.1:0-56308 GCA_946598075.1 Artocarpus hirsutus | reverse complement strand
CCCCCCCCCCCCCCCCCCCCCCCCCCCCCCCCCCCCCCCCCCCCCCCCCCCCCCCCCCCCCCCCCCCCCCCCCCCCCCCCCCCCGCGCGTGGCTGTAAGGACCACATAATGGTAGGGTTTGAATGCAAGAACATCTAAAATTCTAATTTGATCTAGGACTTCCATCAACTGGCTTATATTAACAAGATACAATACATCTGATCAGAATTTTGTAGCAAAGTTCTTGGCATTTACCTATCGAAAGTTGGTATGTATTAACACCTGAAAGATTTATATATGTGATTTTTTCTTTTGAATTGAAATAAGAATTGTAGATGTCTTCCATAATTCCTCAATCAGAAAGGAAAACACAAAAGGCATAACATACATTCTATTGTAACAAAATTTATGTCAAAGACTATAAAGCTAAAAGAACTAAAAAGAACTGACCTATAAAGCATTGACATGTGAAAACAAACTCAAAAGGGGTGTCTACTAGAAAAATACATTTCTGCAAACTAACACGTGTAAACAAAACATACATAAAGGGGTGAAAAAAGAAAAGCGCCACCACCTAAGAGAAGATATGCAAAATAATTTTAAGTAGGCTTTTTCTGATTATCATTTCATTTAGAATTATTGGAGCAATAATTCTAAAGTTCCTAGGTCCTCACATTCAGGTATATCAGCACCAATGGCAACCTTTCCCAGTACGAGGTAAAGTTGTCATCTGGAGGATAGAGAGAGGGCTTACCTTGGGCACAAAAACATTGCCTGTGGTATTCAGTGCAATGCCCTCACTCAGTAAAGTAGAAGCCACTGAGTGCAACTGTGAGGAGTAATCTGGTGGATTCATCTTGTTTTTGCCAACATATGCCTCAACCACTGTCATCTGTAGAATAGAATTTTTTTTTTTGTCAGCATTTATGACGTTATTATTCACATAATAACATAAACGCTTAATATATGGCCCAAGAACCCACTTTCTAAAGAAAATATTTAATTCTGTATGTATATATACCTCATTTAAAGTCAATGTTCCAGTCTTATCGCTGCAAATTGTCGTTGCAGAGCCCATAGTCTCACAGGCAGACAACCTACGCACCTGCACACGTATATCTGTTAAAAATGGTAATACTGAAGAAAAAGGCTGAAAAGTATATCACTTTTTCTTATTCTGATAATGAGAGCAGAGTACATTATATAGAGGTTAGGCTGCTAATTTACACCTCCTACTAATCAGCTTTAATCAGCCAATTTTGCACCATAAAATCAGAAGACTAATTCCTATTACATCATAAAGTCAGAAGACTAATTCCTAGGATCAAGGAGCTAAATTAGATGATTAGCAAAAAATCAGGAATCACTAACAATTAGGAATAATCTGTATTAAAAGAAAAATATCCTTCAATTAGGATCCCTAATAATAGGGATATGACCCGGATTTCCACAAATACAAAAAGTGAAAAAGATATAAACAGTTAGGGAAGGGAGAGTATTACAAAGAAGAACGTTAATATAAGCAAAATACAAGGAAGAGGAGAAACTTGCCAATGCTTTATCTGCCATCATTTTCCTCATCGAGTAGGCTAGTCTGTCAAAAGAAATAAGTACAGAAAAATTTTGATAAATTACATAATAATAGTTGTATTAATATTCAATACTAGAATGAGCATCCACATTATTGCATTAAGAACAAAAACGTTGTCTTGTACTTACGTCAAGGTGACAGCCAAAGGAAGCCCTTCCGGCACTGCAACAACCACAATTGTTACCTGAATGATTATGTAGTTAGCTCAAGGACCAAAACAAAGACAAACTACAAGCATAACAAACTTCGAGGAATTGCACTTACAGCAATGGTGAATATTTTTATGACTCCATCTACGGTATCACTGACACTAGTCTTGCCCTTGATGAACTGAACACTTCCTTCGTGATTTCTTGTATTTCCAGTAAAGTATCTAAGCATCCAAAAAAGAAAAAAACAATTATAGTTGACAAATTGTCACAGAATTCAGGCAAGAGGCCATAAAATATTCAGTGGCAAATGCATACCTGCCCAAAAGGACGGCAAGAACAGAGACAGCCACCGAAAGCCCAACAATGCCTATGAAAGTCGCAAGTCCATTCAAGCGTACCTATCACAGAGAAAAGTTGTGCTCTAACATTTAAAGCAAAAGTAGCCATTATTTACGCTACAGCATTTAGGTAGAGGAAAAAAAAAAAAACCTGTAAAGGTGTTTCTTCACCAGTATCCTCTGATATACTGGCCATTAACAATCCCCATTCTGTATTGATTCCAACGCCAGTTACCTACAGATAGCTAAAAAAGGTGAAGCTCATGACGGTTATAGCGAAGATTGTAATATAATAATAATAATAAACGAGTGCAAGGAAGAGGCCTTTTTAAGATACAGATTACATTATTCCTCTGCAAAGAAAATAAGAAACAAGGAGTTGCTACTCCGGGCATCATCACACATGAAAAGAATATAACCTCACGAGAGAGAGAGAGAGAGAGACAACAACAACAACATAAATGAAAAGAATAGAACGAGTAGTTGTGTTTACACAACATCATCCCAATAATTCTTGGGAAGAAAATAAAAATAAAATAAAAAACGAAATGTATGTTCATATTAATGAGAAACATCAGGGTCCAAACAAAAACGAAGACAATCTCCAAATCAATGTACATTTCAACAGTCAGCTACGCCAAAGGGAGAGAACAAATAACAATTATAAGAGAAAGCAATAATATAGCAACAACAACAAATTGGAAGTTACACATGTACTAAACTGTGAGCCGCTGCCTATGAACCATAAGATAAATTCTTTTTTTATTTATAATAAAATAAACTGCAGAACTTTTAAGCGAACGAGTACAATCAAGCTTCCAAGAAAAAGCAAGCCTTATTTATTAACACAACAAATAATGGAAACTCGGCATGAAATAATTCTACTAAATATTTGGATGACCGTATTAGAGCATTGTGTCATCAAATAGTATTATTTTTATTATATCATTGTATTGGTTGAGCTAATAGCCTAATATGGATAATAAAGTAATAAAACTTGAGTCGCATTATAGAATACAACTCATTTACGGTGTATTGTATGGTATTCTGGTCCATGGGCTATGATGGTTGGGCCCAACTCAGGGTTGGGGTCAGGCCATCAGGAGCTCAGCCTGGAACCTATAATCATTTAAAATTTAAGGGGTCACAATACAAATTTATATCTTTAAAAATTGCATTTTGCCCCTCAATTTTATATATTACATTTTGGCCCCATGAATTTTAAAAATTTGCTTTTTGATACCAAAATTTTTGATAAATTGTATTTTTGATCCCATAACTTTCAAAAACTATAATTTGGCCACTCAATTTTTGAAAAATTACATTTTCATCCTCATTTAAAAAAAATACATTTTGACCCTCATATAATATGTCATGACACCAAACATCATATTGTATCATTAAAATGCAACACAATACGACATAATACAAATTACATACATCTTAAACCATACAATACAATACAAGCTACCAAATATAGCCACATAGATCTAAAAAAAAAAAATCCAAATGGAGCAAAACATAAGAGATTGGTTAGAAAACCTTATGGATTCTATAGAATGCCAATGCTTTACTACGTAAATATTCAAGTGTCTTGGAATGTTATATATGATCATTAATACTGATGAGGTTTTATTTTTAGAGCCGATAAATTGCAGAACACAGTATGTTAAGAAGGAAGCAACTCAAACAAGTACGGCACAACTAATGCCAAAGAAGCAAAGGAAACCCTTAAAACAATATCGTCGGTTTGTAATTCGTGAATAACATGAATCAGATGACTGGAGAATGATTTTTCTTTTTGACGTAGCTGAATCGCTTCTTAGCAAAGAAAAAGTGGAAGTATAACTGCCCATAAGATGACCAATTATCAACATGAAGAAACAAAATGAAGAAGAAAAATGAACATTTAAGATTCATTAGTTCAGTAAGATCAAATTTCCTTCAGTTACTAGGTCGTGCAACAAAAAGAAAAGAATGTAAATTATATTACCAGCATTGTACCAACACCATCTGCTACTTTGCAACCAGACATTAGAAATGGTGCTTTGTGATCCTTGTGAACCTGCAAAACATTTGACGCCTAAGAAATACTAGGATTGACAATCAAATAACAAAAGTACCATGAGGAATAACTGGCTCACAATCTTGCTTTCGCCAGTCATGCTTGACTCATCAATGGCAAGAGAATGACCGGTAATTAAGATTCCATCGGCAGGGACCTAAAGAGATGCAGACAATAGGATTTAAACAATGCAACAATACAATGTAATAATAGAGAAAAGTCAACGATTGCGACTCTTACTTGATCACCTATCTTAAGAGGTACCACGTCACCAACAACAATATCAAATATGGAAATTTTCACTGTTCTTCCACCTCTCATAACCTGCATAAATTTTTAAACGATATAGTCAATTAACCACAAAAACTTAAAAATCTAATTTTCCAAGGTTTAAGAGACCGCACCTCCAGCTGTATATTTTGTTTTTCTGCATTTAAATTTTGAAACTGAAGAGACTGACGATAATCACTAACAGCTGGAAAGCAAAAAAAAAAATAATAAATCAAAACAATATACCGTTGTACTGATAGAAAGAGATATAAACAATGCTTCACAAAGAACCACAATTTCATCAATATCAAATCATGCGAACTCATTTAAGGTAGTAACAGGTGTCGGATTTAGTTTGCTTCTATGTATATACACACAGGCAGGTTAATGCAAGCCCAAATTTTAGTGAGCATTTGCCAACTCTAAAAGACACCAGCAACATGTCTCCATTATTATTGTAGAAGATCATTTTCCACAAACTTTATTTGGATTGGGATCACTTCTACAGAGGTGTCTACAAAAGAAGGTTACTCCAAGCTAAAACTTTAGCACGATCCCGCTCTAAAAACACCAGAACAGTTTATTGATCTATCATCTTAAGAACATCATTTGCAAACTTCATTTCAAATGATAACATACATATTATAAGAAAAAGATCACAAGATAAATGATTCCACCTGTAACAAATATAACAAGCAAGACGGCAAAGGTAATGCTTCCCCCATCGTACCATCCCTCTTCAAGACCCTGTGAGTTTTTTTATCAGGAAAGAAAGATAATATTATTCAAATTAAGGATCATAAATATATGTATGTGCATGCGCCCCTACCAAGGTAGTTTGATGAATAGAGATCATCAAAAGTATTCCGAAACAAATAACGGTACAGAAAACATGGGAACTAGCATCAAAGAGTACTTTTCTTTCCAAGTTTTAGATAGCATATTAGCCTAGGCACTCTAATAACTAGTGCAGAAATATTTGTGTTCAACAGCAATACATGGCCTATCTTTCACACAGCAAGCTTCTGAGCTAGAATGTTTCCATTCCTAAATAGCACATTGCGAATGGATAGTGTAGACACACGCAGCGAATTTGTGCACTGTTCAGGACATTATTCCCATATATTTTTCTATTTTACTTATCATATTATCATTATTTCTGGTTATTACTGCTTTAATCTACGTCTTCTATTTGAGTATTTTAATATAGAAACAGCAGGATTGTACCGAATTGTTCAGTTTATACTGAATTGTTCAGTTTATCATTACAAAGACAGAAGTATACTCTATACAATATCCAGGGTAGGTTATGCAAGGTTATACCAAATCTTTAGTAAGAAAAAGCCATTTCTTCGAACAAAACCATGCCACAAATTAAAAAAAAATGCAATTAGTCAAAGGACGGCCAATCAGACCTCTGTTTTTATTCCAAGCACCAATGACACCACAGCGGCTATGATTAAAATAACGAGAGTTAAATCTTGCCATGCTTCCCAGAGGAACCTCTGCAGGAGAAAGCAGATAGTATAGAACCACTGTAACTTTCTAGCAGAATAGAAAAATTACAGAAAACATAACACCTGTAAAAGTTTTAAAATACCAAGAAACTCCGGCCTTTTTTTCGAGGGTATGTATTTGATCCAAATGCACTCCTTCGCTTGAGCAAATCATTCTCATCCCCATCAATTCCTTTCTCTAGATTTGTTTTCAGCATAGCTGATAAGCCTTTTACCTGTCAAACAGACAATTTGTTTAATGAGTGTACAAAAACATTACATATATATATATATACACAGTAACAAAATCTTCCATATGACTAACCCCTCCATGTTGTTGTAAGGCAGAAATATTGTGATCCCTGGTCACTGAAGCCAGCTGTTCTAACCCAATAGCATAATCACCACTTGGAGCTAGAGGGGTGACATTTGGGCCTAATACTATAAAAGAAAAATCAAAATGAGAGTAAGCAGCTTCAATAGCAACAATGAAATACACAAAGCCATGTTAGAACCATGTTCAGAATAATCTGCCACGTTAAATCATTAAACAAAGCATGACACCAGAAAACAAATTTGGCAAAAAGTCAATAGTGCAGAAGCTTCCTGTAGCCAGAGGCAGACTGAAGACGAATAATAGTTTCTAGAATCCTAGTATAATACGTACACATGATCTAAGACCAAAAGTGCGTGTGTGTGTCACACACACACACACACACGCACAAAAATTTAGTGAGATATTATAAACAGCCTAAAGGGTATAAGTCATCCTCATAAAACAAACGCAAAAATTCAATATGTATTTCTTTTGGTAAATTGCAGTTACAACAATGATCCCTTTGGCACATTGCCCCCAATACTCTGCACTTGTTTGCAACATCAACCATCTCTTAACTTCTGATAACTTGTTGGACAAAATTTTTGATATAAGATGCCACATGGAATTTAAATCAGTTGTGGCAAAGATAATCTCCTTCGTACGGAAAAACCGGGAAATTTGTTAATAGCAAACACTAGTAAAAAACAAGAATACAACAGGTTCAGGTGAATGAAAAACAATTTTCCAAGACATTGAAATTGAGTTCTCCACCTCTCCTATTCGAGCTTGTAAGCACTTTGTTTGTCTCTTACGTTAAGATAGCTCTTCCATTACTTTAAAGTCTTAGTCTTGCTGAAGCAATGGCCATTCTTCAGAGTACAACTCAATCCAACAGCCGCTTGAATCCAAATGTGTTTGTGAGGATTATTTCATAAATCCTCATCCGTTGCTAGGAAGTAGGGTATTATTCATTTTGGAATGAATTTAAATTAATGTACAAAACCTTTATTGGCTGAATGCTTGAATATAGCCACTATGCTGGGCATAAGCACTAAACTTGTACAAGTTCAAATATATGAAAAACATAGAGCAAAAGAATATAAGCAAGATAAAATCCAATAGTCATTTAGATTGTTAAAGCCAATCATTTATCTCCTGAAGAAATTTTCCCCGATTCATTTTCTTAAAACAATTCCACTCCCACTCGTAGCACCAGGAATACAATCCAGCATCCAACATTCCATCATAATTTTCCCTCATTAACTCCACCAATAGAAAACACAATTACTGCAATGGAGACTTCCATATGATATTAGAGTTGCAGATAACATTATTTGCTACCAGGTTTTTGAAGAAGTTGAGGTCTCTTTAATCCAACAATTGAGCTTCCAGGTGCTTTTAGTGTAGGATTTTTCAAGGGAAGGGTGTCAAGATTGAAATTCAAGTGTTGACAAGGAGCTTTTGTGCGCCCTACATGTGAATTCTGCCCCATTAACTGAAGTCGAGGGAAAGTTGACATTATAAAGAACTACCAAGTGCAGAAAAAAAAGTGCTAATTTTATTTTTATTTATTTTATTTATTTTTGCAGGCGGCAATTTACCCTAAACCACTTTTGAACCTCTTACACGCTCGACAAGGTAAATTTTCTTTAAGAGAGAGATGCGCACAGGTGCATGTGTTTACAAATAAGGCTTATATACTGCCAACTGCATAACAACCACACAGGCACAAACACATTTGGAATTTTTTTAGTAAAACCATTTGCGTTAAGATATCATATGCACATAGTGAACAAGAAATGAGCACCATCCCAAAACTGGTCACGTCTTAAGATATAAAAAGCAAAATTTAGTGTATCACTTCACCAAGATCAGATAAAGATAGCCTATGAAGTGATATAGGGGCATACCAATTTGCCGTTCTCCAGCCATTCTGAAAAGCAATGCCGCCTAAGATAACAAATAACATTGAATTACAACAAATACAATAGTCTAAAAGACAGTCAACGGGTTTGTTAAAAACATTACTCTTATGACTTGTGCATGGGATCTAATCATCCTCCTCCTTTGCTCTTTTTCTGCTGCCTTTTTCAAGTCCAAAGTGTACCGAAAACGGCGAGAAGCATTCAATACTAGTGCAGCTTGCTGCAAAGGGCCAGACCCATTTCAACTTAATCCGAAGAGAAAAAAACAGAATTTTCTTTTCACAACTAAAGCTCGATTTAAACACAACAATAACATGTAGAACATTGTTTGATATATGGCATAATTTGATGCAGAAACATAATCAGATGAGCAATTAAAAATCAATGGTGAATAGGTAAATGATTTGCTGGGAGCATGAACCCTATGTTCAAATTCTCATAAAAAGTCCCCTCTAGAACACATAGATAATGATGTTTATAAAATAAAGGATTTCTGGAAGCACGTGGAAGAATTTTCTCAAATCAGAAATTTTGATATGATATAAACCTACTCTTATGTATGTTTGCAACTGTTACCAATGATTGCATATCCCTTTTTCAAGGTAGTGCAGCAAAACTTTTTACCTTCCGCGTGTAATTTCAACCAGCTATCTCAACACCATATTTCCACAACAATCGCTTTAACTTCTTGCATTTCTTTTTTGTTTTTTGTTTTTTCCTTCTTTATAATAATTATTATTATTATTAGGATTTTTTTAGTTTTAGTAGGAGAAACTTCTCCCATTTCTTATTTGCACAGATCATCGAGCGAAATGCCCAACAACCTTAGAATCCTTTTGTTCCTATGCAAGACTTAGAGAAAACCAATTTATACAACATTATAGCAAAAGAAACACCGATTTGAAGGCAGGAAGAAGAGAGGCAAGTTCTACATCTCAATTCTAGATGTTGTGCGTGCCTGCCACAAACCCAATCATCATTGCCGTAAACCTCTTGTTTTTAGAATCACAATTCATATCTAGTACAAATGATCTTCCAAGAGCATCACCTTTCCGCTCCATTACGTCAAAACAAGCATAATTGTTACAAGCTTCTATTGAAAATTGTCATAATACAGGTAGCAAAATCTATGCTTGAACAACTAACAGAACAATAATGCAAATTCATCCCCATCTAATTTGACTCAATTTGAAATCTCTTATCCAATTTCATTTACCAACAACGCATTCTACCTAAAAGGCGTCTACACAAGCGATATGAAGAAGGCGTACTTATTAAAAACATGTATAATCTTCCCTAGCCTCACACTTTTTCCCCCATTACCTCGAAAATTTAAGTCAAGACAAGTTCTGTCTCTAAGTGGATCAAAAATGACACGTCACAATTAGGTGGCAACTATAGTCCCAAATGCAAAATTAGAAACACAATGCCAATTCATCTCCATCAAAATTCAAGCGAAATCTAAATCGCTAGTGCATTTTCAACAAATCAGTCACCACCAGCAGCACATTCCAAAAACAGAAAGAATCTCTCACCCTCCATCGCTTGAGCGTCTCAAGAGGCACATTCTTGGTGTTGGCAATGTCGAAAGGATCGGCGGACGAGGCATCGTCAGCAATGCTCTCGTCAAAGTACCCGCCGCCATCCTTGCCGGCCTCCACATCAGGATGATACACATTGTTCCGGGGGGCCGCGGCAGCAGAGAACGGCAACAAGCCATTGGTGGAAGAGGAGGAACCTTGCGAGGCCGCCATTGCCGAAATTCCGAGAAGCAGAAACACCAACTACTAACAACAAACTGTCGCAAGAGAGATGGCACCACCCGCGTAAATCAAAACGACCTCCTTTGCTGCTTATGCAGAGCGCAGGCGCACCACCACCTCCGCTCAAACAAACAAACGGAGCTCAAAATCAGGAAAACAGCTAAAACAAGAAAAACCAAGTCCTTTTTAAAGAACTCTCAAATTACATCCTCATTCTTCAAAAATATTCGCAATAATAATAATAAGAATGCGTAATATCTCCTTCTTAAGCGGAGGAGGCGATGGAATCAGAGAAACTGAAGGGATTTCGGTTGCGGAGCTGTTGCCAAATATGCAAAATCCCAAAATAGAGAGCGCACAAAATAAAATCAATGCGGACAACATTTTTTCATTATAATTATTCTTATTATTATTTTGCGCGAGATTTGAGGAGTATACCCCGGAGTTGGATTGACTCTTACCTGTCCCCGATTAATCGTCCGATCATTCACCACTAAGAAGAGGTCTTTCTTTTTTTCTTTTTTTTTTTTTGGCTTCTACTAGTACAGACTGAGCAAGACTTAGAAATATGGCATATTACCATTCTTTTATTGTTTAATTTTATTTTGCTATACATGACCAGAAGTCCAAACAAAAAAACAAGAAAAAACCATTTATCTATCAATTTGTCATTTATATACGATATAGTCATTTATATACGATATATGACATGACATGTGGCGCTGTTTCTGTCGTCTTGGAATCATTCATCCAAAGTTGGAAGCTTCCAAGAAACTTCGCCCCCGCAAATTCATACTATTTTAATAATAGAATATTGATACTAGGCGAGTGAAGATTGGCCTTTGTGGCTTATCGTGAAACCCTTCATTTTCGTCGGTTCGGTTAGTGACCAACACGTTTCTATGCCGACACCACTAAAACAAAAGTCTTGCATCACGTCATTGTCGCCACCAGAACCTTGAGCCTTTACATTGCAGAGTGACGCGGAAAATATCGATTTTTAGGTGTGTTTAAAAACTTTATTCTAACTTTTTAACCCCTAAGGTAGTTCTCATCACAAATTTAGTTATAAATAAGGTAAAACGTTCACCTGTTACAGTAAAAAAAAAATTACTACAGTAAAAAACTCTCACATGCTACCGTAAAAAGGTTCCCACCAATGGTTCCTACCACTAGCCAAACACCTCTTTACTGTCTAATTGACACTTCAGTTTTAATTCATCAGTTTTAACTTAAACAATGTAAAGTTTTTAAAAATTACAGTAAAAAGCAAAATGTTGTTACAGTATAAAGCCTCATATGCTACAGCTCTTAAATTTAAAACTTTAATTACAACTGCAGTGTCAAACGGCCTATTAGTTTCAACTATTATAAACTATCACATGTTATAATATAAAACCAAAATACGATAGTGTACAGCTTAAATACTATAGCCTTTGGTTCTAACTATAAGCTCATGGAAGAGAAGATCGATCAGAAAGTCTCGAAAGCAACGAGCAAAACCCCCAACATTAGATGATATCTTGAAGAATGGAGGCTGACAAAAGAAATGAGTGAAAGTGCGTTATTGGCAATACAAGAAAAGAATAAATAATAAATAATAATAATCCAATCCCATTTATTTGTTATGAATCTAATATAATTGATATTAATCATAACATATGGTGGATTGATTTTGATTGTGTAATCCATATTTCAAATACCTTATGGGGTATGCAAAATCTAAGGATACTAGTAAAATGTGAATAAAGCATCTATTCAAGAAAAAAGATATGTTCACATGTAAAGACAATTAGAAGTTGCACTTAAAATTTTATGTAATGATTTTATTTTGAAATTATAAAAGTCCTTTTATATTCCTATTTTCTCTAGGAATTTAATTTCAGTTTCAAGATAGGAATTTAATTTCAGTTTTAAGACTTATACCCTTGGGATATTCCATCATTTTTCAATCTGTTTTATAAAACTGATCTTGTTAGGAAATGGTATATTGTTTGATAGTCTTTTCTTAGTTAATTTGCAAAATGATATCACTTATAATTCTATGCATGTTCACACTGATATAAAATGATGTGTTATGAATGAAGATTCTTCAATATTGTGGCACCAAAAATTGAGGCATATCTCCACAGGAAGAATTAAGAGCTTAGTAAATGATGGAGTACTTGGTACTTTTGATTTTACCGATTTCAACACTTGTGTAGACTACATTAAGGGAAAACAGAGCAACAAGTCCTAGAAAGGTGCTAAGAGAGGTACAAACATATTGGAAATTATACATTTAGACATGAACTCATATGGTCCAAAATACTTAATCTCTTCTATAGATGATTACTCACGATACATGTATTTCCACTTGCTTCATAACAAGAATGAAGCATTAGATGTTTTTAAAATTTTTAAAGCTAAAGTATAGAAACAAAGCAGAAAACAAATTAAGATCACGAGAATGGATAGATGTATGTGAAGAATATTATAGTAAATACATTGAGAATGGACAAGCATCTAGTCCATTGCGAAGTTTTTTCAAGAACATGGAATAACTACCCAATACACAATCCTTGGTTCTCCATAATAGAATGGTGTGACGGTAAGAAGAAACCAAACTTTAATGGATTTGGTGTGGCTGAATCCTTGTGAATTGAAACTCTTAAAATAGCAGTGTATATATTAAATCGAGTTCCAACTAAGGTTGTCCCAAAAACACCATTTGAATTATGGATAGTTTGAAAACTGAGTTTGCAACATATACAGTTTTGGGATGTTCGTCTAAAGTAGTAATTTATAACTCCTACGAAAAGAAACTGGATCTAAAGACTATTAGTGAGTATTTTATTAGATATTCCGAAAAGTCTAAAGGATATTGTCCATCTCGTAGTACTAAGATTGTGGAATCAAGAAATGCAAATTTCTTGAGAATTGCTTGATTAGTGGGAGCGATTTATCATAGAACATTATTTCTAAGAAATATCATTTTGATGCTCAATCTTTTCGCTCGAGAGATTGATTGGTTGCTATTCTACTCCTTAAGTTCAAATAAGAGTTGGACAACCGATCATTGAAGTTCCACAAGCTATTGATTATAATCCAGTAGATCAAATTGTTCAGGGAATGCCTGAAATAATTAACAACTAGTTAAACAATATATTTCTTAGAAAAATGTTGATACAACATTAAAAAGATCTATTAGAATAAAGAAATTAACAATTCCTAGTGATTATGATGTGTATCTATGAGAGTCGGATTATAACCTTGGAGCCGATAATGATCCTAAAACATTTTCACAAGCCATGAATTGTAAAGAATCAAATTTGTGGTTTGACGCCATAAAAAATGAGATGAATTCTATGGTGTCTAAAAGAGTCTAGGACCTTGTTAAGTTGCTATAGGTGTATATAGGTGGGCAACATTGAAAGAAACAAAGTAAGACTCATCGTTAAAGGATTTACTCAAAGAGAAGGAGTCGACTACAAGGAGACTTTTGCTCCTATATTAAAGAAACATTCTTTTCACATTATTATGGTATTAGTTGCATATTTTGACTTTGAATTGTAACAAATGGATGTGAAAATAGCTTTTTTTAATAGAGATCTAAAGGAAGAGATTTACATGAAACAGAAGGATTTTCCTCTAGTGATGGTGAGCATTTGGTATGCAAGCTTAAAAAATCTATATATGGATAGAAACAAGCATCCTGTCAATGGTATTTTATGATGTTGTCTCTTCATCTAGTTTTATAGAGAACATTATGAATCAATATATATACCAGAAGGTAAGTGGAAGCAGAATTTATTTTCTTATTCTATATGTGGATAATATCATACTTGCAACAAATGATAAGGGGGTTTGCTACATGAGGTAAAACAATTTCTCTCTTAAAAATTTTGATATGTAGGATATGAGTGATGTATCTTATGTCATTGGCATGAAGATCTATGGAGACAGATACAAAGGAAGTTTAACTTTGTTGTAAGAAACCTATTCAATAAGGTCTTAGAGAGGTTTTGGATGAAAGATTGTTCACTTAATATAGCTTCCATTTGTGAAGGATGACAAATTTAATTTGAATCAATACCTCAAAATAATTTTTTGAAAGGGGATAAATAAATGAATAACATCCCATATGCATCAGTTATTGGAAGCCCTATGTATGCTTAGGTCTACACAAAACCTAACATTACTTTTGACGTGGGAATGTTAAGAATATATCAGAGTAATCTAGGTATAAACCACCTAAAAGCTGCAAATAAAGTAATGAAGTACCTTTAGGGAAAAATAAATTACATGCTTACGTATAGACGAACTAAGAATTTAGAAGTGATTGGCTACTCTAATTTAGACTTTACTGGTTGTGTTGATTCATGAAATCAACATTTGGACACATTTTATGTTTGTCGGGGAAGCTGAATTTTAGAGAAGCACAGAGCAGACTTTAGCTGCCACTTCTATTTTGGAGGCAAAGTTCGTATTTTTTTTGAAACTACTTTATATGGTGTATAGATAAAGAGTTTCTTTATCTATATTATGAAAGCCATTGAGAATATGTATTATGACAATTCAGATATAGTTTTATGACTGAAAACAAAGTGGTAATCGAATTAAGTACATTGACAACAAGTGTTCAGTCATTAGAAAACGCGTTAAAGTTAAAATAGTGGTCACTAAACATGTTAACAACAATAGTGGTCATTAAACACTTTAACACTGAATTTGTGATAGCTGATTCTTAATAACTAAAGGCATGCCTAAAATTCAAATTTAAGGATAATGCATATGGAATGAGACGATAATGCATATGGAATGAGACTTAGTTCTTTTGTGTAATTTTCGTTGTAAGAACAAATTTATGAACTCTATTTCAGTTGTGATATTTTCTCATATTTTATTTGTGCATACATTTAGTTGTTTAATCAAGAAAAGTCAATAAGATTGGACCTAGAATAAACATAAGATTTATTTATTAAGAATTAAGAGACATATACATTATGATACATGGAAGATAATACTCGTTTTTAAGAGAATCCATCGCCATGATTCATATATGTTGCTTCTTATTGCGGTAAATAATTGAATTTATGAGTCAATTGGGAGGAATGTAAGTGCTTTGAGCGCTTAGTAAGTGCTTTATACACTTATGTTATAATGCTCCATTAATTATAAGTGCTTTGAGCACTAATAGCATAAAGTGGCTCATAAGACAATTTGTTGGTCGATTATCATTTAGAGGTTGTATGATGGATACAGCACATTAGGAGATATATAGAGCATTTTGGGTCCCCGGGCTGTTCTCTTTCTTCTAAGCTTACACCATCAGTTGAGAGAAAGAAAAAGGCCCTGGAAGCTCCCAAGGCAGTAAGGAACGACGAGTTCCCAAGCAGGAGCAAGGACGACAAACTTCAACCGGAGCAAAGGCAGCGATGGACACCATCGGTATGCACGGCTTTTGGCGGAGGTATGTAAAACAATCCACGTTTTCGCACTGTCTTATGGTGATTGCATATATTTAGTCTAACATCTATAACTCTTAACTTGAGGCCTTTCCTTTCTCACATGGACTCTTTCTGCTCTTCTTTTCTTGTCTCATGCTAATCTTAACTCTTATGTTTATTGACTTGAAACTTATCGACTCTCAATTATGGCTTAAATAACCTAACGGTAGAGCAATGAATTATTCCCGGAATCGTACGCAGAGGTTGATTTGTTTTCTCTTTCTTTGTGACTCTTCCTTTTTATGGGATGTCTAAAAAAGTCGTTGGACGTGTCTAATTGCGATCGTGGTAAAGCTAGATTATTATTAATTTCCTTCAGTCTACATAAATACGTGAATATAGAACTATATGGAGATGTGCAAATGTAACAATGGAACAAGAGAATTTACATCTGAAATTAACATAGTAGGTAAAAAGAATCGATATTCCTTGTAGATCTTGTAAAGCACTTGCACATTCTTGATTTAAAGTACAACATTTTCCTAAATATGATATATGAGATATGACAAACTTTCTATAAACAACTAACCAAAACCCACAAGCTAATTTTTCCTAGAAGATTATAAAAAAAATAAGTAGGACGATATTATTTTATCATTTAGACACTTGAACTAGTCTATGAAGGTAGTGGAACCCGCTTACGGTATTCTGCGAGAGCCCAAAGTGGGTAGATATTTCTGTATGCAGCATAATGTAGAATGCAGTTCTTCATGAAAACTCCCGTTATTTCCTACCGTTGTTAATAATTTGTTTTGTTAGAAAGACTATTGTAGAAGTAGATCAAATGACATAAAAGAAAATGGGGTTATTTTACCTGTCGTGGAAAGTCACCGTTGTCCATTTGAGAATTAATGATGAACTTTGCCACGCGATGAAGAGGAGTTGGATCTCTTTCTGCTTGTCCAGAATGTATTAGACCCATCATCGCCCACGCAGTATGTACTAAATTAGATTGGTTTCCTTCAAGAGGTGCATATTCCTACGTAATCAAATACAACAACATTATTAATGCTCACATTCATTTTAGTAATGATTAAAATTCACAAGACAAATACAAATGCTCCAATTTTTTCCAAAAAAGACTCCATTTCTTGTGTTATATTGTCCATGTTGGCCTTCCTACTTTCATATATCTACGTAAAAAGTGGAACCCTTATTTATAAGCCTCAAATGTTTCCCAAGTGATGGAAAACACTGCAACTCATGCTATAAATGTTACCTTGTTTGGGCAAGAAAGATAACTTTCACCCCAAACCCCATCATCTCTTTGTGTTTTAAGTAAAAACTCAATTGAATATTTTTATAATTAATCATTTTTTAAGTCCTTTATCTAAAATAAAATAATTTTTAAAGAAAACACTAGAAAAAAAAAAAAAAAAGCTTTAGTTGTGGTTTCAAACTAGGAAAACGACATATGTAATCCTTGATTAATAAACCTCGGTCTTTTACGAATCTTAATTTAGGATCACACGTGTTACCGTGTGACAAAATAAATAATTGTACGTCAATTGACGTTATTGTTTCTGTAAGTTGCACGTCACATATGATTAAAAGTACCTCAAATATTATCATAATTTCCTACTTTTCGTACTGCTTTCTTTTGTGTATTAATTTCGTTGTTGAGTACAAATTACTCTAAAGGTTTCCTACCAAATCCGGACACACCACATGATATTCACTAAATAATTAGTTAGAGAATTACCTGCAACCGCCAGAGGAGGTCGCTGCTGGGCTTGATCCGGTGGGGGTTGTTTGAGAAGTTAAGGCGAGCCTCTTCCACCGCCGCTCGCTCCTCCGGCGTGCCTGCCGCAGGATCAAACTCCCAAATCTGCCTTCCCACGAAGTTGTTTGTGCTGAATATGCAATGGTCATTTCCCCCATCAGCTATCTTCAGCTTCCACATGATCAGCCTTTTTGATCCCTTCTTGATTCGTCCGATCATTCGCCACTAAGAAGAGGTCTTTCTTTTTTTTTTTTTTTTTTGGCTTCTACTAGTACAGACTGAGCAAGACTTAGAAATATGGCATATTACCATTCTTTTATTGTTTAATTTTATTTTGCTATACATGACCAGAAGTCCAAACAAAAAAACAAGAAAAAACCATTTATCTATCAATTTGTATTTATATACGATACATGACATGACATGTGGCGCTGTTTCTGTCGTCTTGGAATCATTCATCCAAAGTTGGAAGCTTCCAAGAAACTTCGCCCCCGCATATTCATACTATTTTAATAATAGAATATTGATACTAGGCGAGTGAAGATTGGCCTTTGTGGCTTGATCGTGAAACCCTTCATTTTCGTCGGTTCAGTTAGTGACCAAGACGTTTTTATGCCGACACCACTAAAACAAAAGTCTTGCATCACGTCATTGTCGCCACCAGAACCTTGAGCCTTTACATTGCAGAGTGACGTGGAAAATATCGATTTTTAGGTGTGTTTAAAAACTTTATTCTAACTTGTTAACCCTAAGGCGGTTCTCATCACAAATTTAGTTATAAACAAGGTAAAACGTTCATATGTTACAGTAAAAAAAAAAAGTTACTATAGTAAAAAACTCTCACATGCTACCGTAAAAAGGTTCCCACCAATGGTTCATACCACTAGCCAAACACCTCTTTACTGTCTAATTGACACTTCAGTTTTAATTTATCAGTTTTAACTTAAGCAATGTAAAGTTTTTAAAAACTACAGTAAAAAGCAAAATGTTGTTACAGTATAAAGCCTCATATGCTACAGCTCTTAAATTTAAAACTTTAATTACAACTGCAGTGTCAAACGGCCTATTAGTTTCAACTATTATAAACTATCACATGTTATAATATAAAACCAAAATACGATAATGTACAGCTTAAATACTATAGCCTTTGGTTCTAACTATAAGCTAAGTCATGAAGAGACAAAATTATAAACAACATTAGTTGGGAAAAACAATACAAGTCATAACTGTAGTACTCAGTCTCTTATAGGCTCTACAAAGTAAGAGATGAGCGAAAAAAATATCTAACTACCAACGCACTTAAAAACTAGGAGCTCTCTTTTAGTCCTACTCCTAAGATGTAACCAAAATAAATTAAGAGAAAAAAAAATGCTAAACTCACCAACACTATCCCTCAAGTTGGGTTGTAAAGATTGAACATGCCTAGCTTCTCTGTCAACTTCTCAAACAGCAATCTTGGAAACCCCTTTGTAAGCACTTCTGCTGCCTGTTCAGAGGTGGGCACATAAGTCATACAAATGGTGGTATATTCAATCCTTTCTTTGACAAAAATGCTTATCAACTTCCACATATTATGTTCTATTATAGTGAATAGGATTGTGAGAAATATTGATAGCTGCCTTGTTGTCACAACAAATCGTCAAAGGAAGCTTTAACGTCACATTCAATTTGTCCAATAGTATTTCCAGCCACAAAACCTTACAAATTCCATTTGCTATTGATCTCAATTTTGACTCAACACTGCTTTTCGCTACCACTGTTTGCTTGTTGCTCCTTCAAATTACCCCAAAAAATACAATACCTAGAACTAGAACGTCTATCATCAGCAGCTCCTACCAGTTAGCATTGATATATGCTTCTATGCCTCTCTCTTCACTTATTTTAAAGAAAGGACCTCTACCTGGAGTCCCCTTTAAGTATTTCAGGATCCTATGTACTGTCTTCATATGTTCCTCTGTTGGAGCATGCATGAATTGGCTAACTCAACTATTGCAAAGGCGAATAAGCTTTCCAACTAGGCATTGATATCTTTTTCAATCTATTGGATTGCTAACTCTATGTGCATCAAACCTTACATTTGGATCAACCGGTGTTTAAACCGATTTACACCTTATCATTCTTGTCTTCTTTAAGAGATCTAGTACATATTTTCTTTATGAAACAGAGATTCTAGTTTTGTTTCTTGCAACTTCCATGTCAAGAAAATACCTTGAGCTTCCGAGATCCTTCATTTTGAACTTAGCTACCAATCTTTGCTTTAATCTTTCCATCTTAACTCCATCATCCCTTGTCAAAATTATGTCTTTAACACAAACAATAAGTGTGGTAGTTTTTCCATTCTTATGCCTATAAAAAAAAAAAATATGGTCTGCTTGAGCCGACTTATGCTCTAGTCTTCAAATTGCCTTGGTGAACCTATCAAACCACGGCACCCTCAGTGATTGCTTTAACCCGTATAATGGCTTCCTTAAGTTGTAAACCATAACAAAGTTTTTCCTATCGTCAAGCCCTAGCAGTAACTCCATATAGACTTCCTCTTTTAAGTCTCCATTCAAAAATGCATTTTTTACATCAAGTTGCCGAAGAGGTCACTCCAAACTTGAGGCTAATGACAAGAGAACTCGAACCGTATTTATCTTAGCCATCTAAGCAAAAGTCTCCTGATAGTCTATGCCGTTCGTCTGAGTTTAACATTTTTCCACCAATCGAGCCTTATATCGCTCAATTGTCTAATCAGCTTTATACTTGACAATAAACACCTATTTACATCCCACTGGCATATTCTCTTTTGTCTTCTGCACAACATCCCATGTACCATTTTTTTTGATTGCATGCATCTCTTCCATAATAGCTTTTCTCCACTCTGGATTCCTCAATGCCTCTTGCATAGTTTTAGAAATTTCTAAACCTACAAGATTGGCTACCAAGGCTTGCACTGGACTAGAGAAGTGTACATATTCCACACAATTTGATATAGGGTGCTTTGTACAAGACCCTACCCTTTTTCTCACTGCAATGGGAATATCAAGTTCAAGTCTATTAGCGTTTGTACCTAATTTCGAGTCAGATTCTTGGACTTGGGGAGTTTTTTGTGTTTTCGTATTTCTTGAATTTTTCTTCTATGTATAAATCAAGTCAAATGGTTCTAACTTTCCTCTCCCTATCGTATTTTTTTCTTGGATTATAGAATTTGGAATCGAAGGCTAGCTGACTTTTGCCAGAGAGCTTGATTTTTGAATTGTTGTAGGAATTGTTAGACTAGGTGCCTTAAAAATTAAATGATGCAATAGTTTTTAGAGACATTTAATCAATAAAGAGTTTATTATTTATTTTTATATATCAAATATTGTCCTTTTTCTATTCGTTTATATTGAATATATAAGCAAACAAAAGTCTAAGGCTGTCAATCTAAACTTTTAAGATAGTGCATATGATAGATAGAATATGCAGAAACATAAATCTTAAAGGTGATAGTCTAAACTATAAGGTCTGCAATCAAGGGAATAGAGCTGTACGCTTTATTCATGTTAAGATTGTTATGTTGTTTATATCCCTACGGAAGATGGCTTATCTTAGACATCGAAATTGGATTCTACGAGTAAAAACATTGGTGTATTGTCATAGGTGACGATATATTGGATCGGGACAACAATTGAATTGATTTGATTAATAATTTCATTTGTTTAAATTAATTCACTTTAGACAATTATATGTGTTGCATCTTAATCTTAAAATGAATTAATTGGTCTTGACTTTTGTCTTTTAATGTACTAAAAAGTGACATCCTAAATTATATGATGATACGTATATCGGTACATTGTAGACA
This sequence comes from Artocarpus hirsutus, assembly GCA_946598075.1. Classification (NCBI taxonomy): domain Eukaryota; kingdom Viridiplantae; phylum Streptophyta; class Magnoliopsida; order Rosales; family Moraceae; genus Artocarpus; species Artocarpus hirsutus. The sequence continues at coordinate 35,372 of CAMOHE010053152.1, read as the reverse complement.
TGACTCTTGATTGACATAGACTGTTTATTCATAGATATAGAATCCATAGCTATTTTGTAGAGTTAATAATATTTTTTTATATGCATTATCCTGTAATTGAAAAAATAGAGCCCTTAACCATTTGGATACATAAGTGTAACCGAATAGCATACTATTTATGGACAGTAAGCATTCCAATGTTAGATAATGAAGCATAAGATAAAAAATAATCGAGAAGTTAAAAAGAAATTTATCCTTAAGCCAATTATAAATATCCTATGGGGATATTACATATTATGATATGTCATAGATGACAAACTTATTAGAGTTTCATAATTTTATATAGTTCAAGAGTACATCTCAAAGCTTTTAGTGGAATAGCTTTAGAGTTGATAATTATATAATACATGTATCGGGAAAATATTATTTTGCATCGAGTCCCTTTTGCTAGCTCATAATATTTTCTATAACGATACGGCATATTTTTCCTATATATTGTAACTTCTGTTAATTCTTAGATTGGTTTAAATTTGGTTGATGGAATTTAATACTTCATGTTAGTTTCTTAGTTGAATTAATTTTATAAATTAATTCAAGATAAACATGTTGGATTATTTAGATATATATTTTATTTGATATGGGATTATTTGTATATGATTGTGTTAATTAGATAACTTCTCTATTGAGTTATTTGAATTAAAACTGAGGCTTTATCTAAGAGTTCTGTGTAAAGTAAGATATATAAAAATTTCCAGAAGTGGGCAAACCGACAGGCCGATGCCTTCGTTCAACCGACTAGTGGAGCATTAATAGTTATGAAAACTGTACGACCAATAAGGCGGTTGCAGGAAATCCTATTACATGTTTTTTACGCGTTTTGATGCGGGTTTGACCTAGTTTTGAATTTAGAAGCCTTATCTAAGTAGAATTAACTCCTTGCCAGCCACTATAAATAGGATACTTATTTTTATTGTTATTTAGATCATCAAAGAAACTTAGAGAGAGTATTCTAGTGAAAGAAACTCTGAAACTCCTATAGGGCTATTATTTAACATCCCGAACCTTAGCTATTGGTTTTCTCTTGTGGTTAGAAGAAGACGTTACTAAAAGGATAATTCAACGATGTATGTCCACTCGTATTCCAAATGTGGAAAAAAGAACATCATAGAAGACAAGCTAGTTGGAGCTTTTTCGGATGCAATTCTTAGTAGTAGTTATGTCAAAGTTCTTCTTGTCAGAAGTATGGTTCCAATTCTAAAAGGTAAGTAAGATCTTAATTAATTTATATATATATCGCATGTCTAACTTGTTATTTGAAAAAAGGCCTTAATTTAAAATTTTTAAAATTCTACTACATTCACGTTTTCCAACAATTGGTATCAAAGCCATGGTTTTACAGAGATTTTACGAGTTTGTAATCATGCTTTGTACATAAATTATATGATCTTCATCTCTTATATGCTTGAATTATATTTTTTAGAGAGTTGACACTCTAGGATTTCTATATAATTATATGTTATTATGAGATTACATAGTGAATGTTTATTAATTAATTATTGTTAATTAAATTTTAGATTTAATTATTACATTAATTTATTTATTTTGCCAGTTATGGTTGCTTAGAGGTTAGAATGTATATCTAAGTTTTTTAATATAATTAGATGGTGGTCTATCATCACCATCTAGGATTTATTATTTCAATTTTGATTTGTAAAATTTGTATTAAAATAATTGTTCAAAAAAGAAGACGGATCTTGAAGATCGAGATGATTGCAGTTTTATTTGTTTTCTAATCGTAGAGCTAATTGATATCGATATTAACAAGAATTAAACAAATAATCGTCGACAACGGTGCCAAAAATTTATTGTGAAATTTCGTATATGCAAGCGCAAATAATCGTAACAAGTAGTATAAAGTACTAAAGTACAAAGATTGGTCCCTCAAGGACTATGTTAATTTTTAGTAATTACCAAATTATTTAAACTCTAAAATTATTTGAATGACTGAGTAAAAGAAAATAAAAAGAAAAAATACTTTAAAAATGCTAGATTAAAATTACTAAAAATGTTAAAACAATAAATCCTAAAAATGTTGGAAAATATGATTTCATTACAATTATTCCGATCCCATTCAATTAAGCATATTATTGTGATATTCTTATACTATGTTGATGATCAAATTCCCAATCCTATTTAGCGTTCTCTCTTGAGTTACACTGAAAATACCTAAGTATAAAAACACATTATATCTCTATGTGAATTAACTATGCTAAGTTCATTATGTCCTGTAGATATTCTTATTGTGGCCACATAAACCATAAAGTATATGTCTATCTTACATATAATTTTTGATATTCTATACCTATTCTCAGATCACAAATCTCCTTTTGGTTTCGTTATGATTTAAATTATTATCTAACTAATGGCCAGTTAATTAGAAGCATTAAGCACAATGCAAATACTTAACCTAATATAAGGTTCACATTAATAAATTTTAACTAAATAAAATCTTCATATATTCTAGCTACATCACAATCCCAACAAAAATTAAACTAAAACATAATAATAAAAAAAACACACACAAATATTAATATTAAAGCAAACATTAATATATTATAAAGAGATAGTTTAGAAAGCACTTGGATATAACAGTGTAGCTAGGGGGTCCACCTTCCAACTGACGATACTCTCACACTACAAAAAAAAAAGCTCGAAAGAAAATATTTTTTTTCTTATTCTTTTAGTAGCTTTTGCTCCACGGCACAATTGGAGCTGTTGAGCTCCTTTTATTAAGAGTTTAAAAGCTCTTGTTTGGGATAGTGACTTGCTAAATGAACCTGTATAATATTTATAGCCTCTAAAAGGGTAAGTTTTGCTATTAAAAAGTCCATTTAGGTGATATCTTACTCAGATATCAATTGCTGATTTTTTTTTCCACATATTAGAGCATGAAAACCTTGTAAAGATGGAAAGAAAAATTGGTTGCTTTAGCTTTTGAATGTACCGGCCACATATTGAGGCTTGATTCGCTCTCTCCTTTGCTTTGCGCACATGTCACACATTAATTGGAAGAAATAATAATGGGCTAAAATAGGCTCTGAAGTGCAAAAAATTAATTCAAAGAATCAATTTCAAACTCCTGGGCTTACATGAACAATAGATGGCAGCTAGCTGATTTTTTTCCCTTTCTATTTGTGCTTTGACCCCAAATATGAAGTTCTTTTGCACTTATCTCTTCCGTTTTTTATCACAGTTTCCAAAATTCCTTGTAAGCAAACCTAGAGAAATTAATTATTTTACAAAACAAAATTTACTAAAATTAAGTAAATACTTGCACATACTTATTTAACACAAAACCAAATAAAAACTAATAAAAACACAAATGTTGCTTATACGTTTACTGTTTTAGTCGATTGAATACAAATGACATATTAAAGATACAAAAACATACCTAAAAATTACTAAAAAATTACTTAAACATATGAACACACTAAAAACATAGTATTAAATATATCTTCACACAAAACAAATAAAAAAGATAACAAAAACTCTCAAAAACCATCAAAATATCAAGTTAAAGGCATTCTAGATATGTATATAAAATCTACTCATCTTTAATAACAAAAGGTAAGAGTCTTTGACATCTTTCGAACCAAGAAAAAGTTAACGTGAAAGAAAAGAAAAGTGTCTGGCGTCAGATTTTATTTCATCTCAAGCTTTAGTTACTTCGTGGTTAAGATAGATAGAAATAGTTTACTTAATGAAGTACTATTGTTGCTAAATGCTAAAGAAGATCTAAAAATATTTAATGAAGACATGTCATCTAGGGATGCCTCCTTTTGGAGAGAGATTTTAAAGGATGAAATAGATTTAACAATATCTAATCGAACTTGGGTCTTTTTTGATCTCCTACTGCGATTTAAACTGATAAGCAACAAGTGGGTGTTTAGTAGAAAGTATAATACCAATGGGTCTATACAAATGTTCAAGGCTAGATTGATAGCCAAGGGCTTTAAACAAAAGCATGATATAGATACTTCGATGTATATGCTCTGATAGCTAGATTAACATTTATTGGAATACTATTTGCAAATGCTTCGATATGTAATTTGCATATACACCAAATGGACGTAAAGACAACTTTTTTAAGTGGTGATATTGATGAAGAAATCTATATAAAACAACCCAAGGAGTTTGTGTGGCCTGAAAACGAGAAAAAGGTTTGCAAGTTAATCAAGTCTCTTTATATATTAAAAGCAAACATCAAAACAATGATATGAGAAAATTGATTCTGTTATTTTGTCTCATGGTTTTAAGCATAACAATGCTGATAAATACATATATTTTAGATTTACAAATGATTTTGGTGTGATTATATGTTTGTATGTTGATGACTTGCTTGTCTTTGGAATAAACATGGAAGGTGTAAATGATACTAAGAAGTATCTAACTTTACATTTTAAGAGGAAAGATCTGGGTTAGGTAGATACTATCTTAGTTGAGAAAGTAAAGAAGCATAGTAGGGGTTACTCGTTGTGTCAATCTTACTATGTTGAGAATGTGATTCTTAAATTCAATCATTTGAAGTTTAAAGAAGCTAATACCCCATTTAATTCTAGTATTAAATTACTAGAAAATTTTGGTCGAGCCGTAGCACAATTAGAGTATGCTAGTGTGATTGGTAGCCTTATGTAACTATGCCTTGTACAAGGCCAGACATTACTTTTACAATGTGCAAAACGTCAAGGTTCACAAGTAACCTGAGTGTTGAACATTGGAATGCAATTAAAAGAATACTCTGTTATCTTTAAAGGACCATTAATTTAGATTTGTTTAATAATTATTATCCCGTGGTACTAAAAAATTATAATCAATGTAAGTGATAATAAGTCCATGTCTAGTTGGATTTTTACAATTGCAGTAGAAGTTGTGTCTTGGGCTTCTAAGAAACAAACGTGCATAACTCACTTGATGAAGGAAGGTTAATTTATAGCTCTTGCCGCTTCGAGAAAAGAAGCCGAATGACTGAGAAATTTATTATTTGATATTAAGTTGTGGCCAACAATGATGCCATCTATTTCTTTGTACTGCAATAGTAAAACTACATTGTCTAGAGCTTATAACAAAGTGTGTAATAGAATTCTAAAAATATTAGCTAGACACATGAATATGTGAAATAACCAGTAACAAATAGTGCTATTAATGTTTTTTATGTCGGGACTAATGAGAACCTAGCATATCTGTAACATCGTGAAATTTAATTAAGTAAGGTTAGAATATAAATGGTGGATTAATATGCTTTAATGTGATTTAAACTTAATTTAAACATTTTGTGGTATATTTTAAATTTATTTCACTTTTAGTTATTTTTATTTGGTATTTTGAACCCTTGATACAAAACAATTTATCAAATGTCTAATATGTCCTTTTGAAAAACCATGTATTGGAGCATAGTTTTTGCTCTGCAAAACCACCATTTTCTCTATTTATTCAACTCTCCCTCTCCTCATTCTCTCATTCTCTCTCTGACTCTCCCTCTTTCTTTTGCTATCTCTCTCTCTTTTCCCTCTCAAAATTTTTGTTTCAAAATTTTGAGTCCAAGTTTCAAATCTCAGCTAGATTAGAGGCTTAGGGACGCATTAGAGTTACCTCAAACTCGATTCAAGCTCGGATTCAAGGTTAGTTGCTCTATTTTTCAAATTTTCAAACTTTTTCTCAAATCCTTTAATTTCTTTATATGTTGAAATTTGAGTTTCCAGAGCTTAGGAAACTTTCAATGTAAGTTAGTATAGCCCAAATCATCTAGAATCTATGCTTGATTTCACTAAAATTGGATTAAATCACATTTTTCTCTTTTTCTCCATTTTTGGATTTATTCAAAAACTTTAGTGTAAATCTTGTTTAAAGTTGTTTAAAAGTATTTTAGTTTGTTTTTCTAGCATCTATGAACATTACCCATGCTTGAGAACTGAGAAAACAAGTTTGAACTAAGATTTTGAGTTCGGGGAGATTGAGACTCAAAATCTTAGGTCTCCTAAGTTTTTCTAGTTCAGCAAGCTGATGATGAACATCGACAGGCCAAACTCATGAGTTCGGCATGTCAGACTCATCTAGCTGGCAGGCCAAACTTGGGCGAGTTCGGCAGGCTGATCGAACTTCATAAATTTTGTTGTTTTCATCCGTTTTCACCATTTAAAACCTAGATGAAGACCTTGACCCCATGATATGATATTTTGACTATAAAAGTCATACTCAGACACCATGAAATAGCATAATAGCGTAGAATACTCTAAGTTAGAAATTGACGAAGTTTAGTTTACTTTTAAGGTAGATCATGGTTTCGTGAAGCTAACGTATAGCAGGTCAGGACTACGGTGTTGAATCACAATGCAGAATATCGAGGTAGGACTTCTACCCATTTCTTTAGTAACTGTGTTTTAAATGGTTTTGTCCTTAAGGATTCTTTCAAAATGTTTTCCGTAAATGACAAAATATTTTAAATATTTTTGAAGGGGTTCTTTGGCCACAAAAAGATTTCTTGCCAAATGATTTCTTTCAAATTGATTTTTTAAAAAATGACTAGAAGGAACTTCTTAGTATCTTTCATTATTTGTTGAGAAAATGATTGATCATGATGAATCAGATAATAAATGTAAATGAGAACATTTGGTAAGATAAAATCTAAATAATGACATGGTACCGGACGCGTTATATATATATATATATTTACCGCTTAGGATGAAATAATAGAGCATGATGCCATACTCAGAGATTGGATCGTGTAGAGAGCGACCTTGAGGGCACATCCTGAAACCCAGTTAGGCCACTAAGGTGATGATACTATGGCTTTGCCAAAGGACAAATAATAAAAGAATAATTCTAGATGAATAGAGATTCTAAAGGTAAGGATGAATTTAATATGTTTTATTCATCTTTTTGAAATTTTGTGAATTATTTTCAAATATGAGAATTTATGTTTAGAACTATTGTTTTCTAAACCTAGTCCTATGAGCCTTTTGCTTACATTTCTTTATTTGTTTTTAAAACCGTTTTCCCTCTAGGTGGATTGCAACTTAGGACCGACTGGGAGGCAACAAGATAAACTCATGAGTTGTAGGAATTGTGTTTAGGTTGTTTCTTTTTTTAAATCAAGGCATGTATTATTTAAATTTTCATCTTTCGTATTAGACTATGATTGTAATATTTTATTGTCGACACCATGTGTGCGCAATAATGTGAGTCCGGTGAGGCACGGCTTATGTTTATCTGTCTTTAATACTTTATTTCATGATTAACTATTTCAAAATAACGATAATTGTTTTTAAAAAGTTTTTTTAACTATCATGTTTTTCAAAGTATCCCAAAACATTTCATTGGTGATTTTAATCAAAAATCTGGTTCAATTAAATTTATTAATCCATCACGTCACTACCCGTACTTCGAGGCTTGACATAATGGTATTAGAGCCTCGGGATACGAACCTTGGAAATTATGCACACATAGGTACAATAGTGAAAAGCCTCTAGTAGTCCAATTTTGTATTAGAATTGAGAGAATGGCACTTAGGTGTCATCTAGCTGTGGCTGATGCAAGTCTCACGAATGAGGGATGTATGATAGGAGCTACGTTTGCCGCTTTTTAGTAGATGGCAACGAGGGCTAGACCTAGCAATTTTGGGGCGAACTATTGGCATGAGTGCTTTATGGAGCTTCGGTGTACGTCTATCCCAACTTTCGATGGAAATGGGGTTCAGCAGGAGGCTGAATATCGGTTAGACCCAGTAATGTACCAAGTGGAATTTGCGGCTTACAAGTTGGCAACTATGCTAACACCTTGTAAAGCTAGCAAAGCATCTAGAGAATGATAGGAATATCGATAGGGAAAGATTCGAGGAATTGTTCCATGAGCATTATTTCCACAGGGATGTAAAGATTGAAGGATCACTGAATTCTACTAGTTGGAATAGGTAGCAAGACGGTTCAGGAATATGAGGTAAAGTTTGATGAGTTGGCCAAGTTTCTTCAGTTCGCCATGGCTTTTGGGCGTGAAGAGTGCATCGAGTTTCAGGACGGGCTCAAGGCATCCATCCGACGACTACTAGTGGTCTTATGATTCCATAATTTTGGTGAGTTAAAGCCGTCAACTTTATCGATAGGAAGAGATTTCACTCTCTACTATGAGGATTGGACAAGAACATCAATAGGGCCCTAAAGGAGTAATAGGAGAGGTAGCGATCACCAAGTTCAAGTGAAGAATCTGCATGGTAACATTAGTAGTAGCAGTAGCAGTTCGTCTTGCAGCAGATGAAGTAACCCTGGCCATTTCTACCAACAGCCAGGACGCATCAAGAAGAGCTGCCCAGCAAGGAATGCTCGACAAGGATCTCAGACCAGAGAGAGTGCAAGTTGTTAGCCTAAATCTTAGTCCTCACCTCTACCTTAGCAACTTCTTCAACTTCAGCTTCATTAATTTTCTCTGAAGTAGTATCAGCCGATGAACCCAGGACGTAGCAACGTTAGTAGAGGAAAAAGGAAAGGCTCTAATTCGAGTTCACACCATGACTTTAGGGAGTTTGGATACTCAAACCAACAACGTAAGAGTCAATGGTACGGTTCTGGTTTCTCAGTCCTTAGTTCAGGTTCTATTTAATATTGGTGCCACTTATTCTCTTATTTTGAGTTCTTTTTGTATATGCCTTGGGATTAGAAATAAAGGAATTTGATGAGCCTTTAGTAATTACCTCACCCATAGGGCGAGTGTATGTGAACTATATATGTAACTCCTGTAAAACAATATTGGGGATGAGACTTAGGAAAGTAATTTGATTAAAATCCCCATGAGTACTTATGATATGACCTTAGAAATGGACCGGTTGTCCAAGTATAATGAAACTATAGATTCTCACCTTAAAGAGGTAATCCTAGTGATAGATAGGGGAACGATGATCGTTTACCAGGGTAGAAATGATCGAGTAATGAGTAATCGGCTCATGAAGATGTGTTTAGGAGGACGAAGAAACTTAGCGTGCTATATTTATATACTTCTATATAATTTAGAAGAAAAGTCTAATGTCATAGGGAGATATGCAGCACTACTAGTGGCTGATAAGTTCGATGATGTCCTCCCCTACGAGTTACTTGGATTAGCATCGCATTGGGAGAATGAGTTTGGCATCGAGTTATTCCCAAGGATTGCTTTGATTTTCGTAGCATCGTATCGATTGGCGCCTGCAGAAATGAAGGAATTAAAGAAACAACTTTAGGAACTTGCGAATAAAGGACATATGCAAGATAGCATGGGATGCGCCAGTTTTGCTTGCCAATAGACGTGATGGTGCGCTCAAGTTGTGTATTGATTATCGGTAGCTGAATCGGGTCACCATGAATAATAACTATCCACTGCCCAGGACCGATGGATTGTCTGGTTGGTTAGGAGGTTCTCAATATTTCTCGAAGATAGATCTGTGGTTCGGATAGCACCGGTTGCATGCCAAGAAGGTTAAGTTTCTAGGCCATATCATATCTGAGCAAGGTATCCCAATAGATTCGTCCAAGATTGAGGCTATAGTACAGTGAAAATGACTGAAGATCGTGGCCGAGCTTCGCAGCTATTTAGGACTTACCGGGTACTATAGGAAGTTCGTGAAAGATTCTCTAAGATAGCGGCTCCATTGACGCGGTTGATTAGGAAGAAAAATATCAAGTTTGAATAGGATGAGGAATGTTACTACCGCCTTTATATTGCCTATATTGAGTAGTGACGAGTTTTATGAGGTCTACACTAATGTAGTAGGATGAGGACTCAGATGTGTGTTGATGCAGCATGAACGAGTTATGGCTTATGGATCGTGATAGTTAAGGCCTTACGAGCAGGACTACCCTATACATAATTTAGAGCTTGCTGTAATGATCCATGCTTTAGGGATCTACAGATGCTACTTGTTGAAACGACATTTTAGGTTCTCCCAGACCATAGAAGCTTAAGGTATTTGTTCACCCAGAGGGATTCGAATTTGAGGCAATGGAGATAGATGGGATGTATGGGGGACTACGATTTCTCGCTGTAGTATCATCTAGGTAAGGCCAACGTGGTTTCAAACGTGTTGAGCAGGAGGTCTTTGGGGATTCGTACATATTTGGCACTAGGGAAGTGGAAGAAAGATGCTACCGTGAGCGAATATGGACTGCAGTACCATGAAGACCTAGATTAGGTACCGATGTATCATGTGGGTTTGACTTCAGGGCTTGTTCCAATGATAAAGCAGGCTCAATGGCGAGACCAGCATCTTCGAGGGATGTGGGCGTGAATACAAAACAGGAAGCAGTTTGAAGATTGGAGGATTCATGCAGATGAGTCGTTGTAGTCTCAAGGGATGTCTGGCAATGTCTGTGATTGAGGGAGTGGTGAAGGCTTTGATGGACGAAGCTCTTAAGTCTCAATTCGCTATTCATCTAGGGAGCATGAAAATGTATCGCGATTTGATGAGGCAATACTGGTGGAGAGGTATGAAGGAAGATGTTTAAGAGTGCTTGACTTGTCTCCAGGTAGCAGCCGAGCATCAGGAGCTTGCTGGTCAGTTTTAGCCGCTTCCTATTTTAGGGTGGAAATGACAGCATGTCACGATGGATTTTGTCACTGGTTTGCCAAGGATGGAGCAAAGGCATGATGCGATTTGAGTCATGGTCGACAAGATGATGAAATCAGCGCATTTCATACCCTTTAGGTAGACGTATTCAAGGCGAGTTCTTGGAGAGCCATATCTAGAGGATATAGTGAAGTTGCATGGAGTTTTCTTTGTCCATCACCTCTGATAGAGATACTTGACTTGACCCTAAATATAGGAGGAGCTTTCAGGAAGCTTTAACCATAGACTTGGATTTCAGCATGGCTTTTCATCCTCAGGCCGAACTGTACAGTTTGGCATGCTGATCGAACTTCATGAAATTTTGATGTTTTCATCCGTTTTCACCGTTTAAAAGCTAGATAAAGACCTTGCCCTATGATATGATATTTTGACTATAAAAGACATATTCAGACACCATGAAATAGCATAGTAGTGTAGAATACTCTAAGTTAGAAATTGATTAAGTTTAGTTTACTTTTAAGGTGGATCGTGGTTCTATGGAACTAATGTATAGCAGATCGGGACTGTAGTGTTGAATCACGATACAGAATATTGAGGTAAGGCTTCTATCCCTTTCATTGATAGTTGTGTTTTAAATGGTTTTGGCCTTAAAGATTCTTTCAAAATATTTTCAATAAATGACAAAATGTTTTAAATATTTCTTAAGGGTGCCTTTGGCCACAAAAAGATTTCTTGCCAAATGATTTCTTTCAAATTGATTTTTTAAAGAATGATTAGAAAGAACTTCTTAGTATCATTCATTATTTGTTAAGAAAATGATTGATCATAATGAATCAAATAATAAATACAAATGAGAACATTTGGTAAGATAGGACCTAAAAAATGACATGGTACCAGATGCGTTATATATATATATATATATATATATACCGCCCAGGATGAAATAATAGAGCATGATGCCATATTCGAATTTCGGGTCGTATAGAAAGTGACCTTGAGGGCAGGTCTTGAAATCCAGCTGAACTACTACGGTGGTGATACTATTACTTTACCAAAAGACAAATAATAAAAGAAAATTTCTAGATGCATAAGGATTCTAATGGGAAGGATGAATTTAATATATTTTATTCATCTTTTTAAAATTTTCTGAATATTTTTCAAATATGAGAATTTATGTTTAGAACTACTATTTCTAAACCTAGTCTTACTGAGCCTTCCGCTTACATTTCTTTATTTGTTTTTAAAACCTTTCCCTCTAGGTGCATTACAGCTTAGGACCGACTAGGAGGCAACAGGATAAACTCGTGAGTTGTAGGAATTGTGTTAAGGTTATTTCTTTATTTAAATCAAGGCATGTATTATTTCAATTTTAATCTCTCGTATTGGATTGTGATTGTAATATTTTATTGTCGATACCATGTATGCATACTAATGTGGGTCTAGTGGGGCTGGCTCATGTTTATCTGTCTTTAATATTTTATTTCATGATTAATTGTTTCAAAATAATGATAATTGTTTTTAAGAAGTTTTTTTAACTTTCACGTTTTTCAAAGTATCTCAAAATATTTAGTTGGTGATTTTAATCAAAAATCTGGTTTAATTAACTTAATTAATCTGCCACGTCACTACTCGTACTTCAAGGCGTGACAAGATCCCTTGGCAAAAAGTCTTTCGAAAGACTTATTCAAGAACACATAAAGTGAAATGAGACTGAAACCTTTCTATGAAAGAGTCACTAGTGATACTAACCCAACTTTGTAACAGTTGTACCGCTATTCCATAGTTAAATAGGTAAAAAAAATTCACTACTAATGTGAATGGTTTGGCATTGAGAACTTATTTATCTCTTTTAGGATCTTTGTTGCAAAATAACTACATGTTGATGTTTGAGTGTGTACTCTTAATAGAGTTGAGTATCAAGTAGCTAGAGACATAATTTGAAATTTCACCTAAGTGAAGTAAGAAATGGTGTCGTTTCTAACAAGACTATGATTTAATTTTGTAAATGTTCATGAATGCAAGATGGAGCACAAAGCCGAAATATTGCTAAATAATTGGAACATAATTTGAAATATGGAATCGTTCATATGTGATGTATTTTCGATATTTGCTTAAGAGATAAACTTTACGTAGCACGCTTTGTTTTGTGAATACTTTAAAGTATATTTAGTAATTGAAGGTTAAAATCGAAAGACATATTCCTATATATATGAGTTTATCTTTTTGAACCTAGAGAAATATTATAGTCTAATAGAAGATTGTAAAAGACATTGTAATATGTCTCTCGATTTGTTTGGAGTAAAAGGCACACATAAAAATAAGGAAAATATGTATTTTTTAAGTGTTTAGAATAAATGTTTAGCATTATTTGAGGCCACGACGCTGGAATCATTTCTAAGACAGAGAACAAACGTGCATGCTGGAGCGCCATCTACATCATGACGCCAAAAAGTTGGTGGTGCGGGCATGCTAAGAAGGTTGCGTTGTAATCCCAGCTTGCTAATTTGGCAAACTACAGTGCAGTGCACTTTGCGCCGCAGCGCCAACTCAAAGCACTAATTTAAAAGTGTGTCATTTGAGTTGTTCAAATTGGTGTGCTTATTGGTTATATGCTTTCAAACCTGAATGTCTATTAAGAACAAACATATATATTGTAATAATTGTGTTGCTATATGAGGATATGCCTCTACATGAAAAAATACCTTTATATGTGAAATGTTGTGTGAGTTTAAATAGTTGTATTGGTTCATGAAATGACACCTTGTCTTTTATTGAATCTCTAGAAAATTTATAGGTTTCAATCTTGTTCTAGAACTCAATATTATTACTAGATATTGTGTTCAAGAGTTTGTTGTATTTTAGGATAATTTGCCGTCAAAATCCGTTAGCAAACTTTGTAGTTGAGACAAGTAAAACCTTTAAGGAAAGTATTTCTATACGCCTTAAACTCATTCTAATTTCTAGAAATTCTTAGCCTCAATTTCTTGTTTTTCCCGCAAATACTCCAACATGGCCAACTGAAGGGAGAGACGGGGAGAAAGACAGGAGCTCCATCACTCTCTTGCTTGATCTTGGATTTGTTTTACAAAAAATAAAGAGTTAATGCAACTTCATCACCCAATAGTTCTTAAGGCACATCTAAAACTCTTTTTTTAACCTAAAAAATTCTTAGTTTCGTACGCTTTAAAGACCAAATATAATTAATAAGTTGGTTGATTACTATTTTGAATTGATATTGAATTGTAATCAAGCTTAAGAATGTGCCAAATTATTTGAGCGGCCTTAGGTCCTTGAACACTACCAAATCATCCATTTCTCCTCTTGTGTCTACTTGCTCTTTCAACCATTGAGGTGCAAGCTCTATTTATAAAATGTCAAGCCTTGATGACAAGCAATTTTCTTTGAATTTGAAATGAACTATTTGATGTTTCTTTTCAAGGAAATTTCTTCATTAAGACCTTCTGGGAAAGCACGAGAATGAGTTCGGGCTGTTTCCTATCATTACCTTCAAACTTGTTGCATCGATATCTTTTTTCAAAGAAAGTTTGCCTAAGAATTCTCTCAAGTTTCGACGTACAGGCTCAAGCTTGTATAGTAAATTGATGAGCTTTTATTTTATTCGCTCGAGTGAACTAATTATTTATCTACCATCAATAGGCTGCTGCAGTGGCAAGGATGCTTTCTTTTTCTTTTCAGGACACGTCTACAGCTCGTTACTACACAGTTCTACTTTAGGACCCCTTTGCAATGGCATGGGGTTAATTAGGTTCCATGCCACTTTTAAATCTAGACAGTTAGTTTCCATCACCTTTTTGTGTTTCCTTAGAACAACTCGCTTTTGTGATCTATAAAGTCTATATTACCCTTATCTATAATTAATTTCAGCACCACAATCCCAATAAGGATCTTTGATTAGGTAGAAAAAATTAACATCTTGATGGCCACTGCTCAGCCACCATTCGTTGATGGAAAACCTAAATCGACGGAAAGATCGACATTGTCTTCTTCAACGACATAAGCGACTACATCTACATTAAGATGGCTCGCCGGCGAACCAAGAGCTCGGATTCTTTGATTTTCTCAAGGTGGTGTAGGAGATTGGCATTCAATGTCTAGTGACGATTTTTCCAAATGTCTTCATTAAATGACATTTCTTCCTCGGTGACGAAATCTCATTTTGACAGAGTTCTGTTGTATTTATAGAAGAAAAGAAACAGTTCTATTACAGTAAAATGTAAATCACAAATCAAGGCAGGATCTGATCGTATGGCCATTATGAAATATATATTCAAAATGTTATCGCTATTTCCTACACTTTACCTGATCTGAATTTCCTTGATCTCATGAATCAATAGTTCTTGTAAAGAAGAGATGAAGAAAATGGGAGAATAAAAAGTGAATGTAAGGATATTTTTTTCTTTATGTGTTTGTTGCTTAAATCAACATTTTTTTCTCATCTTAATGTTTCTGTTGAATTAAATCTAGAGCTTGTTCTAGGTTATTTAATGAAAAGAGATTTAACAAAGAATTTGTTTTATTAAACGACAAGGTAAGAAAAGATCAAAATAACAGAGCTTTTTATTATCTGCGATTAATAGTTTCAATAAATAATTAGGAATAATTCCGTAATGAATTTTATAGTTTGTATAGTAGTAATTTAACTTTCTTGCGTTTTCTTTAATTTAATAATTTAGTTAATTAAATTTAAATCCCCCAATTTTGTGTCTAATTTTAGTGTGTCTTAGGTCTTAGAGTCAATAACTAATCAATTAGAACTCATCTACTGCAGGAATGACCCTTGCTCACATATATACTCAATGATAACCATATTCCTAGCAAGGTTTAATATGGTACTCCTTTGAAACCTATCCAATTTTGGCTTCCTTGCCAAAGACTACCACACGGCCTAAGGCCCACTGCCAATAGTGGTTGCAAATCTCGTCTGTTGTGAATCTGTCGTAATAGTGGAGGCTATTCGTCTTCCTCCTTTCATGGTGGCAAATAGTTCAACTCATATAGCTACTCTTGGCAATCGCAACTACCGTGGGTCATAAAGTCCAAGGTGACCCTATCACGAGGTCGTGACCTCCGTTGGTCGCGCTAGTAGCAAGTGAGTTTGCAACAATTGTGGGTCACGATGGATGCAATTCATGACCTCACTGCCACACCACTGCAACCATTGTAAGGAGGTCGAACTTTGCCTTTGTAGGTTGCGATCCCAACTTCATTCGTCAATCATATTTGCCTCCAAGGACCATCGTGGGTCACCTTTCATCATGGCACTACTGCAAGTGTCATAAAGGCCTGTTGCGAGCAACGAACTCGACCATACATCCCACCACCACCACAAAAAGGGTCCTTTGTGAGTTGCAACCTTCTTTCGGCTATCGTTCAAGGTTGACTTCAAGTAGGGCCGGCAATTTCGGACACGGCATGATGACACGATACGAAAACGACACGAGATAAACGGGTTTGAACCGCACGTTTATTAATTGTGCCATAAATGGGTTGGCACGAATAACACGAAAATAAACGGGTTGGATTCGTGCTAACACGCTAAACACGCCTTAACACGTTTAATTAAACAGGCCGTAAACATGTTGACACGACCCGTCCATTTATAACATATTTAAACCTAAAAATAAAAATATTTGAAATATTTATAGTAGGTTAATATTAATTAGATATTGTGTTTTTGTTAATTCGGCCCATTTATAACACATTTAAACTTAAAAATTAAAATATTTGAAATATTTATAGTATGTTAGTATTAATTAGATATTGTGTTTTTGTTAATTTTTTAATTGGTTTTTTTAAA
Source organism: Artocarpus hirsutus (assembly GCA_946598075.1). NCBI lineage: Eukaryota > Viridiplantae > Streptophyta > Magnoliopsida > Rosales > Moraceae > Artocarpus > Artocarpus hirsutus. Next base: position 18,990 of record CAMOHE010053152.1, on the reverse strand, counting down.
AAAGTTTTTTAAAACTTTTTTTCATTTTTTCAAAAAGTTTTAAGCATTATGCAAGGCGGAGAATCGAACCCTGCACAAAGGGTAAATGAATCCCACGTCCACCACCATGCCAAGCTCTCACTTAGTTTTTAAGGGTAGCTTTTATTATATTTATTATTGTTTTTTCCTTTTGTTGTAAAAAGTCCCACATCGGAAGCTTTTCAAGAGAGCACTCTAATCTCTTCCATAAATATGCCTCAGTTTTACTCATTCCCAGCCATCACACTTAAAGGCCGTTTGTGGTTTTGAAACAATTCCTACAGTTGAAATTATTTAATAAATAAAAAATTAAAAAAAAATTAAATATAATTAAAAGTGTTTAATAGTTAAAAAATATTATATTATTTAAATATAGTGTTTTAAATGTTTTGTTTTAATTGAAATTATGTTAGTAAAAAAATTAAATATACAGTTTTTAATTATATAAAAAGAATTATATAATAAAAAATTAAATATTAATTTTTTTAAACGTGTAGTAATTGTGTCGTGTTGTTGTGTTTGTGTTTATATTTTGAATACGTTTATTAATCATGTCGTGTTCGTGTTTAGCTTAATCGTGTTGTATTATAAACGTGTTAGCACAAACACGGCACACGACACGTTTTGCCAGCCCTAACTTCAAGAGCCTCGGTGGGTCACCGACCTCTCTTTTGTTTGAATTTTTTGAGTATTTTCTTTGTATTTTTATTTTTTGTAATTATCATTTTTTTTTATTGGGTTATAATTCTCCATGGGAGACCTTAATCTATCGAAGTGGGATTCCTTTCAACCATTGGATTTAATCCAATGGTTACAAAAACATTCCTCATGGATGAGGAATTTTGAGGGTGTCTCGTGACAGTCACACCGATCTGCATTTTTTAACGCAAGCGAGACATAATAACCACAAATTCAAGTATTCAACGTTTTAGGCTCTATGTTCAAATCAAGCCATACGAATCTATGCTCAAACCATTTCCTAACAAATCTTTTAGGGGAAAAAAAGATAAAAGAGTGAATGCTAGGGACATCAACTTTAATACCAACTCGTGTACCAATTTTTAATTTGTCATTAATTCATTAGTAAATGCAATATATTGATGTGACAATCATTTAAATACTTAAAAATGAAAACATGACAACTCATAACTTGATACACAAGTTTTTTTTGGTAAAAAGTTGATACACAAGTTAAATTAGAGTTGGTGTTTTTAACATTTTTCTAAATAAAAACCAAGATTATCTACTGAAAGAAAGCAGTCTCAAAATGGGTTACACACGTGAAACAGGGCACTAAAGAAGAATAATGGCAATCACGTTAAAGTTACTGGACAAAAAAGAAAGCCATATCAAACTTGACACCCCGCGCCACCGCCGCCAATCGAACAAGGGAAATATATGCACTAGTGAATGCAACGCAGCCAATAAATGCTTGTCAAATTTAAAAATGGACAGCATTCACTACATAAAATGTACACTCCCTTCACAAAACTTGAAAAGAAAAGGAGAATCAGGTGGTGAAGGAGAAGACAACGGAAGGAGGAGCCCTTCACATTAACACAAATGATTGTCAATAATTAGTCCACTGTATGAAAAAAAAATGCACAATGGAAATGCATACCAAGCAAAAGCATCAATCACGGAAACAAGTCTGTCGGATTGTGAGCCTCAATATCAACGTGGCGTATGCCGGGAACAAGATACTGGATCTCTTGTTCTAACCTGTCAACTTCACTTCCTAAGGCCGTGACTACTTCCTCACCTGCAATGAAAAACTTCTTAGAAATGTTATAAATACCATGATTGAAAAGAGGATCTTTCGGGGAATTGCATACCATAATTTGACATGATCTTGAGTAGTGCGGCATCATCCTTCTCCTTTGCAGCTTCACGGAACTGTACATAGTCAACTCAGTCAACAAGTATTTTCATGCTAAACATGCGCAGAATACTTATCTTTCGAACCATCAAGATTAAGAAAAACCCTTTAGCTATTAACGAACGCCACAGTATTTAAAGGAACACACGCTATCCCTTGAAGTTATCATGACAAATCACAACGCAGAAGCAACAGATTAATATCGTTGAAAGTAAGAACTGGAAACAAGGCATGATAAAACAAAGACATCAGGTTCAAACAAGGCATTTTGGGCTTTTAAAATTGAATCAATTTAATTGAACTTAGGCTACATCAAAATTGATTAGACCCGCACAATCAACCAAAATCTCAAAAGCACTATTTAGAAAGTTCTGGTAAACATTTATCCCCAAATCCAACTTGACCCAACAAAGGCGTCGCCTTTTATTGACATTTTAGAGTTCCCCTGCAACCCTGTCATCCCCTTCCTACAAATTCTGAAAGCAAAATAAGAAGAAACACCACATGAATGATTTGAGCTAGATAAGCACCTGGTAGGTGCTAAATCAAAATGACTGGTTCACCACATTCAATTTCTTTAGATATCAGGGAACACCAGCACCAGTTAATAATTCATAAGATTATAAGAGGATCTTAAAGGGGCAATTAGCCTCCCTGTCCCAATGCCAAACACACGGACTTGAACATAGTGTGCACAACCGAGAAAGTGAACTCAACAGGAGAATTTGGACTCTGGATTATTTAATTCGTCTCACTAAAGGAACCTAGAAAGAACATCACGACTGATCTTTTGGAAAATTAAAGCTTTAAATTCATTATGACACTCAAGTATTCAAGTTTGCCGAGGAACTACAGAACATGGGATGACAGCAAATAGCATCTAGCTTATATGGATAAAAATGCAAAAAGAAATGCGAGGAAAAATTTAGATTCATCAAAAAGTTCAATGAATAGAAAACTCTAAACTCTTATTATTAACTTCTCAACTTTCTAAGAAAAACATTAGGCCAATCAACACTTTATCTGAGTAGGAAGAAAAACAAGTTATAGCTTTGACTTACGTGTCTCGCCCACTCTTCACGACCAGTCCTATTTAGATAATTTTGCACCACCTTCACCCCATTGAAATCTGTTGCATTGACACCCACGAAATAAATAAATAAATAAGGCAGAGATGACGTGAAATTCAACTATTAGAATCTTGATGCCCAATTCTACTTTCAAATTCCTTAGGCAGATCTATTAGAATAGATGTCCTTGTTTTCACATCTTTTAATTTAAGATCAACTTAACTTGCACATGCAATAAAGTTTACGGCTTCCTTTCCCGCAATAAATATTCTTAGAATAGTGTTATCAACACACTACATGCTTTCACAAATATTTAGGGAAAAAAAAATCTGTGGTTGTCAAGCAGGAATAAAGAAAAAGAAACCATATATACGGATATATCCAACAGCCAATGTCAAGCCTTTTTCACCACTATAATAAGAAGAAAAAGATGCAAACAATGGACAATGATAAATTCAACATCGGAAAGGAATAATGAAGGGTGTAAAGAAGAAAGAAGCTGCCAAAAACATTACTGGTTTTTGAAATACAGAAGTCTGAAGAGAAAGAGATTAAGGCGTGGAAGAAAACCAGACTCAAAAATCATTAACATCAAGGTAAATGGCATTGCTATTTAGAACTAGTCTATAATCGATGAAACTCCCAATTATACCAACAGTGATTGATTTTCTTGTACCTCAATATGTACCAAACTACCAACACTGGAAACAATGATTGATGCATCAGAATATGAACACTACTTGAAATTTAAATCCAAGGAAAAATCACAAAGGGATGATATAGAATGACAATCACCTATTTCAGCCTTAAATCTAAAGAACCCAGGTCCAATCACCTCACTTTTGCAATCATATACAGCATCTACAACCTAGACACACACACACAAAAAAAAAAAAAAAAAAATCAAATCTTGCAGTTAGAAAATATAAAAAAAATCAAGTGACTTGGGTGCAATACCATATTTTGACATACCGGATCGTTTTTTAAAAAATGAAGAACCTTCTGTGTATCATGGTCATCCATTGCTCTACCAATTAAAGCATGCCGATTCCTCTGGATCAGAAATATAGCAACCTGCACAACAAATTATGTTCAGCTACATAATATGAAAGTAAACTTAGCGTAACAGAACTCAAAAAGAGATCATTAGGCCTTTTTTTTCCCCACACGCGCTAAATCCTTACCTCTGTTAGAGGGCTATCTTGATGTGGGATAGGTTTCTCCCATGGGTGCATACCTATTTGGGATGTTATTTAGAGGCGGGTCTTTGTTTATGTTACTTTTCTCTTATGGGTGAATCCTCTCTTTAATTAAAACATAGAATCCACATGCGTGTGTGTGTGTAGCAAGAAAGTTAAAAGGAAACTTTAACATATTGAATATCATTCCAAATGACATTAATAATCTTCCAACCTTGAATGATTTTATCAAGGCTAGTTGAAGTACGTACAATGCACGTATTAAGTTGTAATTGAAGTTTTCATAACGCGTACAACGAAAAAGAATAAATAAAAGAAAAATTTACTTAGAGATTAAAGAAATAGGGGGCTATTTCAACAAATAACCTCTGAAGATATGCACTTGTTTTATTCTGATCGTTGACACTCACTTTTTAAAGTCTAATTACTTGACCTTTATGAAATATATAATTTCAATCCTTTAGTTTATAACTTGGCTATTTTTAAATACAATGTAGCACAAGTGATAAAACAATAAAAGAAATAAATAGGTCTACATATATATTCTTTAAAATAAAAGCTTTGAACTCGTTATACAATTTAACTTATTATTTCATATATTTTTTTCTTTTTAGAATTTTTTCAAAGTTATTTTTTCATTATGTTTTCTTTTCAAAACCCTCACATGTCATTATTATATTAAATACTATATGAAAATCAAACTGTATATTTTATTAACTACGTAAAATTTTGACCAAATCCTTCAGTTTAGAAAAGCCTAAAAATACAAATTCACACACATAAAGATTTGACCATGGAAGAAATGAAAAAACTAACCATGATAGAAGTTAGAATTGATCATGAGCAAAAAGAACACTCCAATGAGAGAGAGCTATAAAGTTAAAATGAAGAGAAAATGAGAGAGGAATAGAAAGGGAAAAGATAGGAGAATATTAGGGATAAGAAACTATAGTAAATAAATGGAGCCAAAAAATAAAAAATAAAAAAAAGCAAAGCTCCAAAAAAAAAAAAAAAAGAGCAAAAATTCAAAACACTAAAAAGAAAAAATAATAAAATATAAGGTAAAAAACCATTTGGTAGGAGATGGTGGTGGGAAAAAAAATAAAAAAAAAAGGTGGAAGTTAAAAAGAAAGGGATTCAATCAATTATTAAGAATAAGAAATTAAGGTAAACAAATGAAACCAAAAACAAAAAAAGAAAAAAAAAAGAGTAGAGTTAAAACATTAATGAAAGAAAGATTAAAAATTATTTAAGAAAAAAAGGGTGGCAAAGCACCATGAGAAGTAAAAAAGCAAAAAAAAAAAAAAAGTTACAAAGCACTAAAACGGTGCGTAAAAGATGACCATGAATGAACACGAGCTCTTATGAGCTCTTTTATTACAGTTAAGATATCTCATATTTGAAATAATAATAATACATAAGAGTATAAGAGTCGCACACAATGTTTGTCATCAGAACTAGAGAAGTTTTTAAAAGAAAAATAACATAAACGAAAACAAATTCAAAATATGGGAATATGGGGCGACGCCTATTTAACACAAGTTTACAAAGGGGAAAAAAAGGCATTCCATACCATTCCAAGTAGGTTTCCAACAATGATTGAACCTATGGGATCATAAATTGCGTTCCCCGTGAAATTCACTGCAACCAATGATGCTGCAGCAATAACAAGACCAGTAACAGCAGCTCCATCCTGCATGTCCAATATCATTCATATAGGAATATGGAATGCTTTAGCTAGATCAATTTATATAAAATACATTAGAGTACGAATCAATTAACAAGCCAATATGTTAGGTCATTTCAAATAATAAATAAGAGGGATACAAAAATCGTAGTGTGGTAAACCTAGAGAATTTTTCTGAAAAAGGACCTTTTTATTCAATAATTAAAAGAGAAGTACATCTCAGAATTTATAGACCTACGATGCCTTAATACTAGGAGTAGGAATCAATCAACTGATATCCTAAAATCTAGGTCCTATCTTTGTTTAAAATTCAAACTACCAAACTAATATCTAAACAATAAAAATAAGATATGATCTCCTAAAAATCTGCATAGAGATAATATTCGGTCATCTACACTCCCCCTCAAGCTAGGCTATTGATATTAATCATTCCCAGCTTGGACATTATGTCTTCAAAGATTGATCTTGGCAAAGCCTTGGTTAGAATATCTGCTGTCTGTATGCTTGTAGGTGTATAAGTCAACTTGATGTTTCCGTTATCCACTTTCTCCTTGTTGAAGTGACGATCAATCTCAACATGTTTGGTTCGATCATGGTGGACTGGATTTGTTAAACCCTTTATGGCTGCCTGATTATCACACAGTAGTTTTATCTTCTTCTCAGTTGGAATTCTCAGTTCTAATCGTCGCTTTAACCACAGGCGTTCACATATACCGTGTGCCATTGCCCTTAGTTCAGCTTCGGCACTGCTTCGTGCAACCACAAATTGTTTCTTACTCCGCCATGTGACTAGATTACCCCTTACATAAGAGCAGTAGCCTGATGTGGATCTTCTGTCTCGGATGGAACCTGCCCAATCTACATCTGAATATACTTCAATACTCCTTTTCAAACCTTTCTCAAAATACAACCCTTGGCTGGAGTTTTCTTCAAATATCTAAGGATTCGATACACAACTTCCATGTGTTCTTCAGTAGGTTTGTTCATAAATTGACTAACAACACTAATTGAGAATGCGATATCTGGACGAGTATGTGAGAGATAGATAAGTTTACCAATCAATCTTTGATATCTCCCTTCATCAACTGGTGCACTGTCCTCCTTCAACCCGAGTTTAGTATTAGCATCCATAGGTGTATCTACGGGTTTGCATCCAAGCATTCTTGTTTCGTTTAGTAAGTCAATGATGTACTTACGTTGGGATACAGAAATCCCTTTCTTTGATCGAGCCACTTCCATCCCGAGAAAATACTTCAGAACACCAAGATCTTTGATTTCAAATTCACGAGCTAGCAGCCCTTTTAATCTATGCATCTCTTTAAAGGCATCTCATGTGAGAATAATATCGTCCACATAAACGATCAGAATAGCAACCTTACCCGTAGGTGAATGCTTGAAGAATAGGGTATGATCTGCCTGACCTTAACCAAAGCCATGTTTCCTGATTGCCTTTGTGAATCAGTCGAACCACGCTTGTGGGGATTGTTTGAGACCGTATAATGACTTGCATAACCTGCACACTTTGTTGGCATTTTCAGTATTCTTGAATCCGGGGGAATCTCCATATACACTTCTTCTTCCAAGTCTCCATTAAGGAAAGCGTTTTTTACATTAAGCTGGTGCAGTGGCCAATCAAGGTTTGCAGCGAGAGATAAGAGAACCCAAACTGTATTCAACTTTGCCACCGGAGCAAAAGTTTCTTGGTAGTCGATTCCATACGTCTGTGTGAATCCTTTAGCCACAAGACGAGCTTCATATTGCTCAATATTGTCGTCTAACTTGTATTTTATGCTAAAGATCCATTTACACCCTACAACAACCTTGTCTTCAGGCATCTCTACAATTTCCCATGTCTTATTCTTCTTGAGGGTATTCATTTCTTCACTTACTGCATGTCTCCATTCAGGTTTCTTCAAGGCTTCATGTATGTTGCATGGAACTTCTTCTTTTGAAAGACTAGTCACAAAAGCTGAGTGATTAGAGATAACTTCTTGTAGGATATGAAGTTGTAGATAGGATGCTTTGTGCATGACCGAACCCCTTTCCTAACTACAATTGGAACTTCAAGATCACTATTAGTATCCTCATTTCCAAAGTTAGAGACTATATTACCTGGTGTAATCTCAGTGATTACTAGATTCTGGTTAGACTCTTGAGAATGCTAGAGAGAAGTCATGGGCTCGACTATTTGGTGCTTTCGCTTCCTTGAGTAGACAATTAGCTTTGGGGGAATGGACAGATGGAATTGTGGGCTCAGAGGGTGTTTGGACTGATGAAACCGTGCGCTCAGAAGGTGTTTGGACTCATGGAATCGAAGGTAATGGTGGTGATGTCGGACTTAGTTCTTCTGATGCTGATGGGGACAACGCTGGACTTGGTAACACTATTTCCCAAACTTGATCTTGAGCTAAACCGCCATTCTTTCCCTCAAGATGAGTTTTGGGAAAGAATGGTTGAAGCTCAAAAAATGTAACATCCATGGACACATAGAATTTTCTGGTAAGAAGGGAATAACATTTGTACCCTTTTTGTGTTGCTAAAAATCCCAAAAACAGACATTTTAAGGCTTTAGGATCCAACTTACTTCTGTGTTGCGAGTGAATACGAACAAAAGCTAAGCACCCGAATATTTTAGGTGGGATGGTGGAAATAATTATAGTATGAGGAAAGATTTTGAGAAGTGAGTTTATAGGTGTTTGAAAATGTAGGATCCTAGATGGCATTCTATAAGTGAGGTAGGTTGTTGTGAGTACGGCTTCCTCCCAAAACGATTTGGGAACATTGGATCTAAACATGAGGGATCTAGCTACTTCTAGGAGGTGTCTATTTTTTTGTTCGGTAATCCCATTTTGTTGTGGTGTGTCTATGCATGGGCTATGGTGAATAATCCCATTTTCAGATAAATACTCTCTAAGAATAGAGTGAAAATATTCCCTAGCATTGTCAGTTCAAAAAACTTGAACTTTTGCTTGGAATTTTGTTTTGATCATAGAGTGAAATTTTTTAAACAAGGTTCCAGCCTAAGATTTTTCTTTCATTAGAAACACCCATGTAGTCCTAGAGTACTCATCAACAAATGAAATAAACCATCTAGAACCGGATATATTTTTTATTTTGGATGGACCCCATATATCGCTATGTATGACTGAAAAGGGATGTGATGCTTTGTAGGGTTGTGCAAGATAAGAATTTCGACAATGTTTAGATAGTTGGCAAACTTCACAATGAAAGGAATTCACACTTTTATTATTGAATAAAGTTGGGAACATACATTTCAGATATTTAAAACTAGGGTGGCCTAGAATATAGTGCCACAACATTATTTGATCATAAATTAAACCCCCATTGGATTGAGAGACTAACGCAAGAATAGAAGAACAACTTGCAATGTGAGGTTGTTTGTCCAGAGAATCATCTACTTCCAATAGGTAGAGCCCTTCAACCTCTCTAGCACTACCAATCGTTTTTCCCGAGCTTGAATCCTGAAATTCACAATGAGTAGAATAGAATTTAGTAATACAGTTCATATCCTTCATGAGTTTACTAATAGACAGCAAGTTATATGTCAAATTTGGCACAAATAACACTTCCTGTAACATTAGGTTCTTTGAAACACAAATTGAACCTTTGCCTGCCACTGATGAAACCAAACCATCTACTATCCGGACCTTGAATCCCTCTAGGTAGGAATTGTAGGTCTTGAACAATGATTTGTTTCTCGTCATATGATCCGATGCTCTGAGTCTAAGATCCAGGGGTTTAATTGTTCGGTTTTTACATTTAGGGCACTTGAAAATTTACCTTTTTGGGCTATTGTTCCAGTGCTCATGACTAGTTGTTGAGGGGAATTCTAGCCAAACAGTTTTCGCAGTAGGTTAAGTTATTCCTTGCTGAAAAGATTTTCAGTTGCTGTCTGGTCTTCCCCTGCTGCAACAAAGCTTCTTCCTTCTCGATCTCCTCTGCGTTGTTGATCACGGTTTTGATATTATTTAAGTGTGCAGGCTTACTGAAGATTTTCCAGCATGTTTCCTTAAGATGTCCTAGCTTGTAGTAGTGGTCACACCACGGTCTGGATTTCCATCCCTTGCTATCCGAATTTGGAGCATTTTGCGTGTTCGGTCATCGGGAGAAAAGGGCTAATCCTTCCACTATGGTACCGGCTTGGTTTTCGCTTAGCATTACTTTCTTCCTGCTTTCCTCTTTTCAAACTTTAGAGAATGGTTCACGAATGGGTGGTAATGGTTTGGTTGCAAGAATTCTTCATCTAACTTCATCGAGACTTTTGTTGAGGCCTGCTAAGAAGGCAAAAATTCATTCCTGATCGACGACCTTCCGATAACGAGTGTTGTCCTCAATGTAGTTCCATTTAATTTCCTTAAACATGTCCATTTGTTGCCAATACCGAAAGAGTTGGTTGAAGTATTAACATCCATCTCCCCCTGGTTGAGGTCACGAAGAGTGTTCTTTAATTCAAAAAGTTTGGCTGCATTCTCGCTGTCAGAGTAAGTTTGCTTGGCTGCCTCCCATATTTCATGTGCCGTGTGGTGGAACAAGAAGGTCTGTCCTATTTCGTTTTCCATTGAATTTATTAGCCAAGACATTACTAGGTTGTTTTCTGATCTCTATACTCGGTACTTGGCGTCCTCCTATGGAATCTCCTTCTCACCGGTGAGATAAGCGTCCTTGCCTCGTTCGGAGATGTACATCGTTACCGATTGGGACCATTGAAAGTAGTTCCTCCCATTGAGTTTATGCCCGGTAATGTGGAGATTTGAGTGATCGATGCCTCCACTAATGTCTGAATTGGCAGGAATAGGGTCGGAATTTTCAATGGCTGGACTAGACCCTTTTTCACCGGTGTGGGACGTCTTTGTTATCGCTGATTACTCCAGAAAGTTCTGCTCTAGTACCATGTTGTAAACCTAGAGAATTTTTTTGAAATAGGACCTTTTTATTCAATAATTAGAAGAGTACATCTCAGAATTTATAGACCTACGATTCCTTAAAAGTAGGAGTAGGAATCAATCAAATGACATCCTAAAATCTAGGTCCTACCTTTATTTAAAATTCAAACTGCCAAATTAATACCTAAACAATAAAAATAAGATCCGATCTCCTAAAAATCTGCATAGAGATAACATTAGGTCTTCTACACGAAGAGAGACAAAAGCATGCAAATTAACCTTCTTCTTACTGCATTGAATTTCGTGGGCAGGTAGTGTTTGCATCTCTTGCCGGTTTCCAAGCCTTTATAGAATTTCGTCCCTAAAAAATGCACCAACTTTCCTCTTTCTTCAATTCAGGGGCTAGAGATCATTGGAATTTTCATTTTAGGAGGGATCCTAGCAAGAGAGAAATGGGAGAGGCCTTGGAGCTTTTGGGGTCTTTGGAGGAGGTTAAGTTGAGTGAGTTTTGATAAGTGGGTATGGGAATTGGATTGTTCTGGATTGTTCTCCTCTAAATCATTTTTCAATTTCCTTATTGATGATCATTCCTTTCCTTCTTTCAATTTTTTCCATTTCATTTGAAAAGCCTCGGTTCCTAATAAAGTTCAGGTTTTTAATTGGCAATTGGTTTCCAGAAAGCTTAACACTCATGATTTGCTGCAAAGGAAGAAACCTTATACTCATCTTTCCCCTGGTAGGTGTGTTCTTTGCAAGTGTAATGGCAAAACTTTGGACCATTTATTCCTTAATTGTCCCTTCTTCTTAAGCATTTGCTATAGAATGTTGAGGAAATTTGGGTTAGCCCCACTAATTCCTGACACAGTTATGGATCTTTTTAAGAATGATTTTTTGCCAGGAAGAAATAAATTGGGCAAGAAGCTGTGGAATACAGCAGTGCTCTGAGTCACTTGGGCTTTGTGGAAAAAGAGTAACAGTAGGACTTTTAATGATATAGAAACAGACATCAGTGAAGTTTGGGAGAAAATTAACTTTTGGGTTGCTTTATGGATTTCTGATGCAAAGGGTTTTACTGATTTTTCTTTCGCGGGTTTATTGAGGGTCTGGGAGTAAATATTACAATGATGTAGAACTAGGTGTTCTGTTCTTGTATTAGGTGGACTTCTTGTCTCTTGTTGTATTCTTTTTTCTTTCTTCATCAATAAAATTCTTTAGTTTCTTATAAAAATAAAAAATAAAAAAGAAAATCCTTCCGTTCTTTTCAACCAAAGCACCTCAAATAATATTACACATTGCACTTAAGTTTCTTGCTACATGCCACAACTAACAAGTATTTTAACTCCACCCACAACAACGCACATGTCTAAGAAATAACCCAGAATCACCTCACTCACCATTCACCGCCACAAACTTTGACCTAGATTCACCATTCTCCTTGCCCCAACATCAAGCTAGATGAAATAATCACCTAATAATCTTCTAGGATAAATGTTTTATGCATGTGCAGTGAAGAATCAACGAATCATTTGTTCCTTCATTGCCCCTTCTCTCGGCGAATTTGGTTTAGATTTCTAAAAGAGTTTGATTTCGTGTGGGTTCTTCCCAAGGACTGTAGGGACATTCTTCAAACACCCTCTCCATCTTGCTTTGCCCCCAAAGGAAGAATCTTGTGGAGGAAGGCTTTGCTAGCTTGTTTTTGGGGAATTTGGTTAGAAAGGAACAACAGATTATTCAACGAGATTGAGGAAGAAAGCTCCGTCTTATGGGATAGGATTAAATTCTGGGTTTCTTCGTGGGTTTATAGGGACAAGGAGTTTGGTAGCCCGATATTTTCAGACCTGGTCAACAGTTGGACTCCTTTTTTGTACTCTTTTTAATTTGACTCTAGAGGAAATCTCTTCCTCTTTACTTGTACTTCACTCTTTTCAAACTCAATATATTTCCTTCCTTGTTAAAAAATAATAATAATAAAAAATAAAAAAACAAGGTAATGTCTTGTAAACCAGCTACACTCCATAGAAATCAAGTTTCCTATCCGGTTCTAGTCCTCAATAATGAATTTTCTACCACCTCAGTCATTGGTAATGGTTTTTTTTCCCCTTTTGCTGATTGAAATTTTACTTTTCTTTTCTTTCCCTTTTCACACATTAGAAACGGAAACTCATCATTTCTCCTTTTTTTTTTTTTTTTTAAATCAATCTTTCATTTACATGAATACCTACAAGAAGTTAAAGATTGTCCTAGAACCCAAGCGAAAATAATTAGGCAAATTACCTCTGTCATGACTGCAACAGATGTGGGATCATGACCACGCCAAACGTAGTCTCTTATTTTCATTCCCTCAGCAGCTGCACCTTTCTTGACAGCTTGTATGGCAACAATAAGAGAAGCACCTAAGCAATGGAATGGATACATAATTAGTAGTGGAAAACCAAAAAGACCTAAAAGAAAAAAAAAAATTAAACATGGGAATGGGACAATTTAAACCTTCAATGATAAAGGAACCACCAATCACAAGAGCTGCATACTGAATATTTTCAGGGGGCTGTGGAAGACACATGAACGGATTCAGTGGAAATATTACGGCTACAAAGATAACAGATACAAAAAGAATATACAAACATGAAAAAAGAATTTAAAAGAAGAAGAAAACAAAAAAGATTTAGGAAGATTTAGGGTTGTGGAGAGAAGTTTACAGGTAAAGTTCTATCAACAGGTTACCTGTGAAGTCCACAAGTTCTGAAATCCATGAACAATAGTAGCCCCAGAGCCAAGACAAAATATGCCCACAGCAGATATCAAAGACCAAACAAATCTTTCCTTGGAATAGCCATAACTGTAATTTGTTGATAGGCATTATTTAAGAACATCACTCAATGAGAGGAAAAAAAAAGACAAAAAAATATTTGATTTTATCCACTTAGTAGCATAAACCCTAACATGAATGTTTGCTTAAATGTCTTTGCATACCCACCTTAAGCAATCAATAGAGCTCAAGTGAGCATTTTATTTCTACACTAATGAACACTAATGAGTTGATGCAGTGGAGAAATCCAAACATTTTGATTTCCCCCAATTGGTGCATTCTTTGTAAAAGAAGTGGAGAATCAATTGACTCTTTTCTTCCATTGCCCATATAGTTACAGTATTTGGTGCAGGTTAATTGGAGAGCTGGGTTTCTTGTGGGTCACATCAGGCACTTGCAAAGATTTATGTGCTTTCTCGTTGTCTTCTGGATTTGACAGGAAAGCTAAGCTATTATGGCGAACTGCAGTTTTGGGAGTTTTTTGGGGAGTATGGTTAAAGAGAAATCGTAGAAGTTTTGATAGTTATGAAGAAACTAGTGATGTAGTTTGGAATAAGATTAGATAGTGGGTAGCTTTATGGATTCATCAAAATAGCTATCTTGTAAAGTTCTTTTCTCTGATCTTGTTAGGAGTTGGACCCCCTTTTTAAGGCCTTTCTCCTGATTTTTGTTTTGAGGGAATCTCTCCCCCTTGGCTTTGTACATAGTCTTATTTTTAAATAAAGTCTCTTGTTTCAAAAAAAAAAAAAGGTGAGAATTTTACTCCTACAATTACTCACAAGCTCAAAATACTAACCAAGACACTTAACCAATTCGTTTAGACATATCTAAAAAATTTTATTCCTTTTTAATGTTCTCTTAAAAGTACTGAACTCGAATAAAAATCCAAACAGGTGTAAACAATTTAATACAGAGAACAAAATATTTCACTAATACATAAAAAAAGGGGCAGTCAAGGTATGAATGACTCACGGATGGAGAGCATCTGGTGCACGCCTTGAGCTACTCAGCCCATATGCAAGAAGCGCCTACAATGTAAAGCCATACTAAATGATTTTTTTTTCCCCGATAAGAAACTTCCTTTTTTGGAGGATGAAATTAATTACAAGGGAAAGAAGACAAGGAGTTCTCAGAAAGAAAGACAAAACAGAGAAACTTGAAGAATTGATAATGAAATCAATTAATTATCAAATGAGCAGTAGATCCAGTCAATTACAAAGCAACTAACAAAACATAGGGCAAGCATTTAGCATGGTCATCACACAACCCAAAAAAAAAAAAAAACCTGATTTGCAAAATCTGCAACTGAGTGAATGACTTCAGCCAACATGACATGGCTCGAGGTCGCTAACCAGACACCAAACTTGAGTGAAAACACAAGGAAGTTGCACCATAGCGCAGTCGTTACTGCCCGTTGACTAGTATCAACATTTATTGCAAACAACAAAAAGCATCAGAAGATTAGATGGAAAAATTTAAGGCTACATCAATTATCAATCCAAGCACTGCACATATTTCAGCATAACAAATATCATAATGATGCAAACCCCATGATCTGTAATCTGAAGTCTATAGTCTAAACACACATATACCCAGAGTCATCAGCAACCCCAAACGCACGAATTTGCAGCTCTATTTAGCATCGAATTCAATTTCTTAAAGACCGAGATGGGTTATCACTCCAATAATTTAGATAATTCAGCCAAACAAATATCACAGTTGCAGACTGAGGGAACGGTTACCAGATTTTCACATTCGCTTTTTAATGTGTACTAGCTTAGAAACGGTCATCTTATCAATGTAATTACTAAAATATCATTTTACATAACGAAACAACCATTGAACTAAAACAAAAGAAGTTGGACATCCAAGTAAATTTGGCATTCATTCCCGCTCATAAGGAATCAACACCACGAGGATGTGAGGATTGACATTTACAGTCCTCATTCCTTATAATATTGTGTAGGCCTCACAAAACTCTTCGTTGCTGATTTTGTAAGTGAATACATTTTTAAAAAGAGAAAGAAAATCATTCCTTACAATTCCTACTGAATTTAGAACCAAAATATCCATACAAGTACAACAAAATTCAGGTTCCGAATTTATTGAATATGTCGTACCTGTGACGATCATTGAATTCGATTCCCTTAACCTGCTTTGCTCTGGTGAAAAAATCTGCAAACCCAAGTATTTCTCATAAAAAACAAAAAACAAAAAACAAAAAAAAACACAAACATATAAGTATAAACGTATAAACCGTACGAAAGAGAACAAACTGCGATAGAAGGAGAGCTGAAGATGTTGATGATGGTGGCGAGCAGCATTCGGCGAAAGCAGGCCGAGCAACACGGGGCGTCCGTGCGAGGAAGGAGACGAAGATGAAGAAGAGGATGAAAACGGCGCGTCGTTTTGAGACAAGGAAGGCGAAGACGACGCGGCGTTTCGAGTGAGATCGGGGAAGTGGTGGAAGAGTATGATTCGGGCGGGGGCGGGAGAGGAAGAGTGGTTGTGGATGAAGGCCTGCGAGAGGCGAGAGAGGAAGCAAATGCAAGGCTTTGCTTTCCTCGGCATGTTATTATTATTTTTATTTTTTGGGTGAAAAAAAAAAATGCTATTCCATTTTCCTTTTGTTTTTATACTCTTCTGCAGAAGTTTGGATTTTTTGGGTTAGGGTTTGTGCACACAGGAGAAGAATTTTTGGCTGTGGACAGAAGAGGGGGGAATTTTTCTTCCCCTCCCTCTTCCTCTTGGGTTTTTGCTTGCAAGATTCTCTCTCGCTTTATCATATGCCTTCGCATATGCCCTCTTGGCTCTTGCCCAATGCCCAGCTCTTGGGTCAATTTCCTAGACTTCTTTTTTGTTTGTTAAATTCTCCATTTCAAAGAGTATAAAGAAATTTTTTATCATAAGTATCATCATCATCAATTTGGTAAACGACTTTTCTGTTCTATTGTTTATCAACTTTTCAATTTCAAAGATTACAAAGACTTAGCTGATTACAAATATTTGAGTTTAAATTAGACAAATATATGTTATTTAAGAGTATTATAGCTTTTTTTAGTTAGAATAAATAGTATGAATCGAAGAAAAAAATAAAGAACATAGCATATGTTTAACAACGCAGTTAAAACTAAAAGTTAGAACGAATTTTCTATAGCATGTGAGAGCTTTGCACCAAGCCTATTTTTACTATATGTTATAACATTTAAAAGCTTTACACTCTAGTAATTAAAAGAGGCTACCAAATGCAATCATTAGTGTCATTGAAAAGCGGTATACTCTTAGCTTTGCCTACTTCCCATGCAATGCACATGCCACAAAGAAACTTGCAAGTACCCAAAGGGGAAAAAAAAGTTTAGATGAGGTAAATAAGCTAAGTTGAGAAGAGAAAAAAAAATTATAACACAATTTGTTGCAAGTAGAGATTAGTAGCCTAAACATATTTAAAAATAAATAAAAATCCAAAAAAGCCTTGCAACTTCAAGAACAAGCAGTGCTCCTTCTTGGTTGAGTTCGTTTTTGTCTTTGTCGTTGTCGTTGCTGAACTTGCACGAGAAGGAGGCAACGCAGTCACAAGAGAGGTAGATGTTGTCCCTAGAGCTGCGCGAAAGCAGCCGTTGGAGTCGCATGAGGTGCAGGAGACTTTGCTGGTGTCACAAGAAACGGAGCGCCAGAGTCGCACGAGGTGCAGGAGACTTTGCCGGTGTCACAAAAGGAGGAGAGCTGGAGTCGCATGAGGTGCAAGCGTTGTCGCCGAAGTCTTGTGAGGTGCAGGAGTCTTTGGTAGGTTCATGTGAGGTGCAACCATGCAAGAACCGTTGCCGAAGTCGTGGCCATCGCTATCTCGCCTAGAAATCATCAACATCGTCTCACTATGTGCTCGCCATCACCATCAGGGAAAGAGAGAAAAGGGAGAGAGATAAATCCGTGAACTGAGAGAAAAGAGAGCAAAAGATAAAGTAATAGAGAAAGAGAAGAAGAAAAAGAAGAATAAGTGTGTAAAATTATAAATTTAGTACATCAAAAAGATAAACTAATACAAGAAATATTATGTGCTTAAATATTTTTTTTGTTATTTACTCATATTAAGAATTAAAATTGTATTATTTGTTGCAATTTTCTTTTCTTTATTTTTTTAATAACTTATGAATTCATGTATAGCATATGCCAAACATATTTGTTGTTTGTCATATAAGCAGTCACCATACTCTGTTGTCAATAGTAAAAAATGCCATACACATATAAAACACACGCATAGCTAAACTTCCTATATAATAAATTAAAACACACATACAACTCTAAATTATCCAATCTAGTTTAGATCATGAATCAAATTTCCCAAATTGAACCAGATTGTTCCTTGAATTGTCTGATTTGATCTTAAGACTATCAAACTATGGTTTTAACGTGGAATTTGATTAGGAATTTGATTAATGATCTAAAAACCATCAAGTTAGTTTGGTCTCATGAGTTTCGGTATTTGCTTAATCCTACCAACAAGGAGAGCTAAAATTGGCACTTTCTTGTATTCATAATCTACAAATTTTTATCAGTGCTCACATTTGTGGGTTATTGATGAATGTCTTTGCATTGGACTCTTCAAAAATCCGAGGCCCAAGTTCCTATCTTTCGATGTGAATAGGTTTGACAAGTAGACCCAAGCCAGGGAGAACTCATGTAGGTCATGATTTGGTAGACCATAAGTAAGCAAGTGGGCTTATTTGTTTGGCCTAAATCAAATTCTAATCCCATTTAAAGGGCTTAGACATCAGGTTAACATTGAATAAGTAGTGGAGAAATTAACCCAAATGACCCATATGTTATCGAGCATGTTTGACGATATTGGTTTAAACTAATATTTTCGAATTGCTATAATGTAAAACTCTCAAATGCTACAATATAAAGTAAAAGTAAGTTATAATAAAAGCTCTCATATACTATAGTATTTTAAAACAAAATGTTTCAAATTATTAGTTTGAACCAATATTGCCAAACATACTAATTATTAGAAATACATTGTGTGAAAGCCCAAGCCTTAAAAATCAAGAACTAGCCAAAATTCCAAAGAAAACAATAAAAAATAAAAATAAAAATCACAAAATCTAACCAAATCTCAAGTTAGACTTTTAGTATGGGTTTGCATGAGAAAAGATGAGATAGGAGAGAGAGAGAAAAGGGGAGAGGGAAGAAAAGAAAGTGGAGAGAGAAAGATAGGGAAAGAGGGGAGAGAGAGACGTAGAGAGAGGAAAGAGGAAAAAAAGAGAAAAAAAAATATATAGGCAATGAATAGAAAGGAGTATTTATATATCTTATTTATTTAAAGTATTTGTTTTATACCAAATATGTTATGTACTAAGCATTAACTTTAACTACTTCTTTCAAATCTTGCATTTTCCTTTCTTTTCTTTTTTCAAATTTTTGCAATAA
>CAMOHE010053151.1:2509-46141 GCA_946598075.1 Artocarpus hirsutus | reverse complement strand
TCATCAATTCTCTCACAAATACCATATTTTGAAATCCTAAACGGGAAAACTTTAACCATTAATTCAAATAAATGAAAACTCAAATGTTTCATTACCAAAATTAAAGAAATCAATCCATAAATATGCTATTTAATCAGAATAAAACGTCCATAAATAAATTCCATCTTATCACAATTTTGTAAAAATTTCTACTGACTACTTGTCAGCTGTCATCGGCCTGCCGATCTCAGGAGTTCGGCCTGCCGATCTCAGAAGTCCGGCCTACCGATGATATACCATCGGCTTGCCGTTCAGAGAACATCATTTCGGCCTGCCGAACTTAATAGTTCGGCCTGCCGAATTGCCTTCACACTCAAAATTCATTCATAACATATAATTGCCCATAAAAATATAATTAAACACATAACATTAATGACATGAACATTTGAACACATCAATTCCACGCGAGCGTCACCTGTCATAACACTTAAAATAAAATGGTTAGCACCATTTATCATATATTACAGCACTTATCAAGAGTATAACACTTATCAAGAGTATATCACTTAAAATCATCATAAACATATCATAACGTCGTCATTAACATAACATTATCCGTTACATCAAATTAGGCGGGCGTTACACTACACAGGGCACACTCGACCTTGCTTGGATATAACAGAAAAACACGTTTACGCTTTTTCAGTTAGAAATTGATCTAAACTCAAATTTTGAAACCTAATCTGATAAAAATTAACCCCTAATTTGACAATTATAAAAGGGGAGCTATTTTTTGTTATTCCTCAAATCATTTGAGAAGTAAAGAGCATGTACTCTAGTTAGAGAAACTCTAAAACTCCTAAAGAGCTATTGTTCAATATTTGGAACTTAGCTCTTGGTTTTCTTAAGTGGTTGAAAAGAGAGTCACCGGAGGAAGACTATCTGACGTGCAACCATCTGCAGTCCAATCGTGGATAGAGAATAGCAAAAAAGACCAGTTGATTGAGGCTTTTTTGAAACATTTTTCTCTTATTAGTTTTTCTGCTAACTTTGGTATGCAAGAGAGGTACATAAGATCTATTATTAATTTATATACTTAGCATATGAAACTTGATATTTAGAAAATACTTTGATTTAAAAATTTCGTTGGGTATCGTTTTTCAACATATAGAAAGGTGGCTTAGTAGCTCAATTGGGATGGGAATAAGAAGGTGATTGAATCACAGGAAGAGGTGTGGAAGAGAAAGATGAAGAAAAACTAGAGGAAGGTATAGATGATGTAGAAGAAGAGGGAAATGGGAGGACACTGTTTGGAAAAAATTTCAGGGAAAGATGTGGTGGAAGAGTGTTATTGAAAAGGGAAATGTTTTCATGAAAAACAACATCCCAAGAGTATAAATTTTATTTGTAGATAGATCAAGCAACTTGTAAGCCTTCTAACTGGGCGGGTAGCCAAGAAACACGACTGGAGTAGCATGTGGTAAGAATTTGCTGCGATGCCTATTAAAAGTGGAGCCATAGCATAGTGTAACGTATAAAAAGTCCCACATCGGCTAGGTAGAGGACCGAAGAGCAGTACTTAAGTCCTAGGCTGCCCACCTCTCAACAAGAGCCCTTTTGGGACGTGACAAGTGGTGTCAGAGCGGGGTACTGCCTGCCTGGTGTGTGGACTCTCCACAGTCCAATAGGACCCTCAGGGGAGCCGATCCGTGATGGGGGCGTCATGCGATTGGGTGGAGGAGAGTGTAACGTACAAAAAGTCCCACATTAGCTAGGTAGAGGACCGAAGAGCAGTACTTAAGTCCTAGGCTGCCCACCTCTCAACAAGAGCTCTTTTGGGACGTAACAATAGGCAACCAAAAACTCGAAGATGTGAATAAGAAGGAACTTTGTGCCAAACAAGTTCACAGGGAGTCTTGTTAGATAACAAAGGCGAGGGAGTTCGACTAATTAGATGAGCAAAAGTGAGAATACAATCACTCCCAATAATCTAAAGGTATGTTAGATTGAAAATGTAAAGCACGAGCAACATTGAGGAGGTGTTGATATTTTCTTTCCACCACTAAATTTTGCTCAGTTTATCAACATAAGAATGCTTTAAAATAACCCCTTTAAAGGCAAGTTCCAGTGCATTAACGAAGCAGACATATAAAATGGGAACCCCAAATTGTGTCTGAATTAA
Organism: Artocarpus hirsutus; assembly: GCA_946598075.1. Classification (NCBI taxonomy): domain Eukaryota; kingdom Viridiplantae; phylum Streptophyta; class Magnoliopsida; order Rosales; family Moraceae; genus Artocarpus; species Artocarpus hirsutus. The sequence goes on along the minus strand of CAMOHE010053151.1, from coordinate 43,980 downwards.
GTTGAAAAATTTAGGAAATATTGATAGCATATCAGATTTTGCAAACATGAGATATCATCCACTACAGTTAAGACACACTTGTGTCCTTATGTTGTTATCGGAGTGAAAGGATTCCATATGTCAATGTGGATTAATTGAAAGGGAAGAGCAGAAAATGAATTTGTCGATTGAAAAGGCAAGAATTTTTGCTTGGCCAATGGACAAATTGAACAAGGAGCAAATTTAGCGGAACACTGTGTAATTATTAAATCATTTCTCAATGTATCAATCTTTACATAAAAAGGGTGGCCTAAATGATAATGGCAAAGCTCTCATTGGGTTCAGGGCGTATAAGTTGCCATGTCTTCCGCCCATCCTAATCGTTTTGGCCCAACAAATTAACGAAACAGTTGTGGCTTTGAGTAAGAGAGCTAATGGAAAGAAGAATGAATTGAAAATTAGGAACAAACAGAACATTATGCAAAGTAAGAAAAGCGCATAGCATGACAGAACCTATATGACTAATATTGCCAGATTGACCATGTGGAAGAACGACAGCGAAATTAGAGGCTTTGATTGTGTGTGTGAAAGCATTTAGAGAATGATAAACATGGCGGGTGGCACTGGTGACTAAAATCCAAGAAATTGAAGAAATAGAATTAGTTTTTGAAATAGAAGAAAGTGAGAGTGCACCACTGAAACTACCAACCGTAGGTCCTGGCTGTTGAGCATCCGAAGTGACAGGAGAATGACCTTGAATTCATGAGCTAAGAAGAGCAATTAGCTGTGAGCAAGTTTAAAGGTGCTGAACCAGATCCATCGTGAGCAGGTCCAGTGCTCTAATTGACGTGTTCCTTTGAGTCAGAGTGCTGCTTCGATTTGGTCTCGCATGGAGCTTATAGCATTTATCCATTGTGTGACCTTGAAGGCCACAATGAGTGCAATGAGGCCTTTCACGCTTTGATTTGGGAGTGAAATTGCTCGCAGCAATAGAGGAAGTTTTTACGGTGGAATTTGAATCGGTAAGCACAACTGGATCCAAAGTGAAATATGCACTGGAATTGATGCTCTATCGACATTCCTTTTGCACAACTAGAGAGCAAACCTTGGAGATGGATGGAAGAGGATCCATCAGCAAGGTTTAGGAGCGAATTTGAGCATAAGACTCATTTAGATCCATTAGAAACTGTATCACATATTCTTGTTGTTGATAATTCATCCAGGATTGCATTCCACCACAGTGACATACTGGAATAGGCTGAAAATTCTTGAATTCATCCCAGAGAATTTTCAACTTGGTATAATAAGTATTCACGTCTAAAGAACGTTGATGAAGAGCAATGAGCTGAGTATTAACCCGAAAAATTTGAGGACTATTGCTCTGATGAAATCTCTCATTCAGATCATTCCAAACATCAGAAGCATTGTCGATGTATAAGAGACTATCAGCTATTTCTCGAGTCACGCCATTAAGAATGCAAAAAGTTACTATACTGTTGCAGTGTTTCCAAACACTGAAGAGGAGATCATCGGTCAGTGGCCGAGGAAGGCAAGCATCAATAAAACCGACTTTGTTCTTTGCCGTAAGAGCAATCAACATTGCTCTATTTCACGTATTATAGTTAGTTCCAGTGAGAGGATTTGAAACAAAGGAAAAACTTGCATGGTCACAATTGTGGAGAAAGTAAGGGCTACTGGAATCCTCAATTGGGAAAGAAACAGAGGGAGATGGACCCACAATAACACGATTCCCACCTCTAGCCATTAGAATATGGAGAAAAATACTTAGAGTTTGAAGATAAAAATTGCGTTATAAGAGCTCTGATACCATTTCAGATATACACGAAGAAATTGCAGAGGAAAAAGAAAATAAGGATTTTATCTTTCTTTTTTCATTTTAGAAAAGAAAAATGGAAAATATATATTGGAAGCTTAGAACAAATTGTTTGTTTTGTCTTTATTAACTTTTCAACTAACCAATCCAGTAAAGGCAAAATAATAAAATTACTTAGAGGGTATTTGGCATGATGGTTAAAACTACTGGTTAAAACTATAAACATTGTAGCATAAGAAAGTTTTATATTGTAACAACTTTTTTCTTTTTATTGTAGTATGTGAGAGCTTTACACTTTTTCTAATTAAACAGTTGGTTAAAATTAACGTTATAAAATAGTATGTTAGTTGAAAATTATTCTACTAATATCAATATTCTAAGAGTAATTGTTCTCTGCTTATTAGTACGCCTCATCATAGTAGATTTCTTCTTTTGGCGGATAAAATCAAGAGTAAACTAAAATTTAGGGTGAGTCTCTCTCTTTTTATGCCAGAATGATTGTGCCTTATTGACACTATGGTCTAGGTCTCTTTTCTTCACTCTTTTGAGGTCTTAGCTTGCTTCGATTTAAGGTCTCCAAATGTTGTTATCTAGAACTTCTTTGGATAAATTCTATAAGTAGAATAGGTGTTTTATTTTACTATTTTTGTGTTCTATAATTTTACTCTTTTTTGACTCATACTATTTCTTTTAGCTAAAAGAGCAAAAATACCTTTAAATAATATATGTGCATAACCTTAATTCAAAATACTTGAAAACAATAGTGCCTTTACATATATTAAAAGTTGTATGTTTCAAACTTTTTTGTATAAATAGTAAAATTAAAAAAATACCATATAAGTCGTATTTTAGTGGTATTTTTCAGATTGACTCAAATTATATTTCCAGACAATCGTAAGCCAATCCTAGTTGCTCAAAAATATTTTTATGCAATCTATGATAAGATGGAGAATGATTGTTCGAAGACCAGAGATACAACCACTTTAAAATTAAGTAAAATATTTAATAATTTAGAGTTAATGTAATTTAAAGGTACCATTAATTTGAGATTGAACATGTCTAAGTAGGTGTTTGGAAAGATAGTGAGAACCAGTGGTGAGAACCACTTTTACTGTAGTATGTGAGAATTTTATACTATAGTAATTTTTTTATTATTACTGTAGCATGTGAGAGCTTTTTACTGTTCATAACTGAGTTTATGATGGGAACTGAGTGGTTCCCACCACTCCCAAACACCCTCTAAGAGTTTGAACGTACGTTAGTATTTTTTCTTGGGTTTTGGGATCTTAAAATTCAAATTTATTTTAGTATTATTTTTGTGCTATTTGAAGGTGAAAGAGTTTTTGTTTGTGCTTTCAATTAGTAGAAGAGAAGAAGTAAAAGCTGTGATTATTTTTTTTTTCTTTTAAAAAAAGTTGTTTTTCATCAAGTGTTTGGAGCTATGTTTTTAAAAGAAATTAAATGAGTAAAAATAGTATTAAAATTTTTATAAGTAATTAAAATGTTATAGTGAAGTTTATTATATGTTACTAAAATTTTGTTCCAAGTTTTAAATTGTAATAAAAAAATGTTTTTTGGAGAAGGCATGTTTTGTAACTTGACTAAAAGGTTTTCTAGAGAGTGCTTAAATCATTGAAACACTTTCAAAAACAACTCTTAGACTCATGAAGCTAAAAACAGGTCATAAAAAACCCTACCAAAGAAGCTTTTATAAGTTCTTTGGTGTCTTAGTTGAAACTAACGCTTCAAACTAACAAATAGTATAAGGCTCTCAATAAATACAGTAAAAAATAAAAAATTATTACGATATAAAATTTTTATATATAACAGTAATTAATATTTTTAGTTTCAATCATTTTTTTAAATACATAACACGAGGGCCTGTTGTTGCTTCTGTTCATGTGGAGGAATGAACAGAAGGAGGAATGAACAAAAGGGTGACACAAATTTTTTTCCCTTGAAAATGGCTCTAAATGTTTATTACAGGCGTTTCTAGATATGGATTTGACCGATCATTGCAAGACAGACCTGGTGAGGAGACTATTTATCATTGTACTGTACAACCAATTTAACAAGTGGTGAGACAACAGACAATACCTCCCCTAGACCTAAATTCAACCTCTTCTTAAGGTCAACCGTGGAATCTGTTATTCAACTTTTTCTTATTATTGGTTCACACTAATAGAATATATTGGATGCTTCCTAAATGGGTTTAAACTAAAAAAAAGTTCAAATATTATAGTTATTATAGTTGTTTTTTTGCTTTTTATTATAATTATTAAGAGATTTATACTATAAATAATTCGAGCTGATAGGTTCAAACTAATATGCCAAACAATAATGGAAAGTAAAGAGGTGTGCTGTTTAAACCTATATCCTATGGCATATCAAAGTCAACATAATGATATACATTGATACTAATAATCAAACACCTGATCATTACTAAAAAAAAAAAAAAAAATCAAGCATCTGAATCAGATCAATGTGATTGTCAAAATTATATGGATCTTGTTAATGTTATCTCATATCCATGTATGTGACACACTTAGCTCTAAAGGACAATTCCAAGGTCAAGAAAGATGTATGCCTGTCATCTATGTTTGCTATAGCTCAATAACTTATTTTATCATAGCCAATTCACATCAAAATGCAGTTATTTGAATCGGACTGCATATTGATTTTTTAAAATTTTATTTTTGCACTATATTGTTGTATGTTAGGAGACTTTGTGGTAGTATAAAACAAAATATCATTCGCACCTTATAATTTCGAACTGTTAGATTATATTAAAATTATTTTAAAACTTAAAAAATATGCAAAGTTAATGAAATTTCATACAGCCCAAACTATAGACCAGTAGCTTTTTTTTGAGACACTCTTCAATTTCAGAATGTTGGTTAAGATTTCATTTGATTAGACGAATAATTCTTTTGATGATTACAAACAACTGATTTTATGTTATCAATTATTTTAATTTCTTGAGTGGTTTAAGCTTAAACTATGTTGAAAATTGTTGACTCAAGAGCCATAAAAAAAGTCTCAAGTAGCTCTTGAATCAAAAAGCTTCAAGATTAAATTCAAGTTACAAAATTTTTAGAGCTTTACGAAAACAAATACAGGATAAGACTACATATGTTTAGTTTTATTTACTAGTCATGTGTTAATGTTTTGAGTTCTTAAAGGAAAATTTGTTAGTCTAAGAATAACTAACCAAGAGGAGGTGAATTAGGTTTTTAAAAACCTTTTCAAAATATTAAAAAATTAGAGTCAATCACAAAAACAAAAAGGATAAGAGAAATTCAAGGAACAATAAGCTAAATACACTAAAAGAACCAAATCAAGCAATCAACTAAAATAATATAGATATGCAAATAACCAAGCTAGCAAAGATCATCAAAAGAATTTATCGATCAAATATAATTTGCAAAAATAAAGGAGAGAAGAGAGAAGAAAACACAAACGCTATTTATAGTGATTCGGTAATAATCTTACATCCATTGTCAACGAGCAATATATGTCCTCGTCTCTTCTAACGCTATTTATAGTGATTCGGTAATAATCTTACAACCATTGTCAACAAGCAATATATCTCCTCATCTCTTCTACTATTACAATGTGCTTTTGGCGTGATCACACCATATACAACCTGGTGAATTCTTCTACCTGATGCTCACCAAATGTCTACAAGCCGTAAATTTTATATAGAGATTGGCAAACCAACAAGCCCAATTTTACAAAAGTTTGGAACCCTATCACTTAAATGAAATTTTGAAATAATAGCTTATTCTAAGAAGAATCCCTCTGAATAAGGTAAATACAATGAAAGTACGCAATTGGAGTATGTGGAATAGCTCTCAAAATGTAAGAATGATGTAAGCTCTTATGAGTAAGAAGAAGAATATCCTCAAAGATGAAGAACAATGTAGGAAAGTCTTAAAAAAAAAAATCCTAGGATCACGATATGATTGCTTAGAATGGTCTATACTATGCTTTTATATCTCAAAAGGGGCAAAAAGAACCATTTCCATGCTAAAGGAGTCGTCATGGCTAAGATCCCAATGGTAAAAAATTAGCCGTTGTAGATTGTCCGATGAGAAAGAAAAGGAGTCTGGCAAGCCGATTTTTTTGAAATCAGGACAAAACTAACCCAAAGATCCACAAACTAGTAGATTGATGCAGGGCATTCGGTAGGTCGGTAAGCAAAACCAATAGGACGATTGCACTAGATCAACAAGCTGACATAGGGCACATGAAAACATGCTCTCTACTCCATTTAACTGCTAGGTCAGTTACGGAATGCCAGTAGGCCGGTCTTGCTAGACATCTTCTCTTTCAATTTTGTCTAAAAAGCTCCCTTTTTTTTATAATTGTTAAATAAAATGAAATATATAAAATTTGGTCCTTATAAAGACAAGTTTAAAAACACTCTTTAAACATAAAATTATTTTCAAAAGAATTAACAATTATTTTTGAAACGAAGATTGATTGAAAAATAATTTTTTTTCAAATATAGTGTTTAAGCAATTTTTAAAACTATAAATGCAAAAGTGAGTATGAGTTAGAGTTTTCATAATTCAAACAAATTTAACAAATTTAAGAGCACTTCACACAACAATTACAAGACAAAGAATAATATAAATAAACCCATTGTATACTATGGTCTTGTAATTCTTTAGTTATTCTCCTTCCTTTTGATGTCTCCATTTTCAATTTGCACAATACTCTTGAGCTTTTTGGAGTTGGCAAAATTTTTTTTAAATTCAAGCTCAACAAAACTCATAAAATTAATTAGACAATTAGCCATATAAAATTATTTTGTTATCATCAAAACTAATTTAATCAAATTAATGAAATCTTAGGGCACCAATCTCCCCCCTATTTGATGATGACAAACAATTTAATTGCCTTTTAATTAAAACAAAATATGGCTCAAAGTTCATTCAAAAAAAAATATGGCTCAAAAAATTTCTTACCAAAAGTTTAGTCCATAGCTCTCCCCTTACCATTTTAAACCAAGCAAGGTTTCAAAGTTGAGAGAGATCAAATTAATTAGACAATTGGCAATATAAAATTATTTTGTTATCATCAAAAACTAATTTAATCATATTATTGAAATCTTAGAGCTAACAGTCTCCCCCCTATTTGATGATGACAAACAATTTAATTTTTTTTATCAAAACAAAATATGGCTCAAAGTTCATTCAAAAAACAATATATATATATATATATATATATGGCTCAAAGAATTTCTTACCAAAAGATTAGTCCATAGCTCTCCCTTATCATTTTAAACCAAGCAAGGTTTCAAAGTTTGAGAGAGACCCAAAGTCTCCCCATTTCACATTGCTCCCACTTACTAAAAGCTTGCACTTTCATAAACAAATAAGGTTCAAAACTCAATCCAATTCTCAAGTACTCATACAATTCTTAAATACACAAAAACTCAAATACCACTTTTCCCCCTCTTATTATTAAAATGCTTAAAACATCTCATGTAATTACAAAATCATGCTCAAAATATCTCATGTAATTACAAAATCATGCTCAAAATATCCTTTGAAGAAATTAATATTTGAAAAATTCTAAGATTATCCTTCCTAATATATATTAAATGTTATTTTAAATATAATGATTTAAAAATTAAAGAAAATGTAATTTAAAATGTTAATAAATATTTCAATTATGCAAATACTTCAATTATTTTGAGAGTTTTTAACCTTTTATGATTTATCTTATTTAGTATTTTGGTTTAATAATTTTCAAATTGCATTTAGTAAAGATTAAGAAGGGTAATTTTGGTTTTTTAAAAAGTTTAATCTCCTCATAATGTATTTTTAGTATGATTTTAAAAACAAAAGAGATGTTTTGAGCATTTTAATAACAAAAGGGACAAAATGGTATTTACAACAGGTATTTTATATTTTTTTCTTATATATTTTGAGAAGGCAACTATGATGTTGATGATTATCTTGGAGGTCCACTTGATGGCTGCATTGTCGAAGGTCCACTGACAATAAGTGTTTGGTTTTGAATTTGGATACATGGATATATCGCATACGTAATCATAACTAGTTCTATTTTCTTCCATATTTGATATATTTCCTATTCACCTTCAACAATATTATATAATAAATTTATGGACAATTCATGACAAATTTTATAAATTCTCCTCAATTATGTCACTTATTTTGACATGCTTATTGAACTAAAAAGCATATATGTTGTGTCTCTTAAACTATAATATTTTTCTATATTCACCTTCTGTACTTTAAAAAAAGTTGCTTTTTAGATAGAATAATACACATTATACACATTAAAGGAACAAATTAGACCAGTTTCTTTAAACCTTAACGAACCAATTAAATTGAGATTCATGATTTAGGCTTCTTTTGGTAGGAGGGATAGAGAGTAGGAGGAATGAAGAATGTGAAAGATGAAAACGATTATAGTAATATTGCTTCTTATTTGGTACGAAGGAAAAAGAATTAAATAGACAGATGATAGTTGTTGATGGTCAAAATCATGTCTAGCTTCGTATGATGGTCAGCCTACCTTGCCTTGCCCATTTCGACTTTGTTGATTAGTCTTGTAAGAAGAGGGAACACTTTAGAGGTCAAAGGGGGACATTGCCGTGGTGTCAGCCAAAGGCTTTTCGACGCTCAAGCCAGGTACTCGTTAGGTCAAAAGAGAGGCTGAGAGTAGGTTAGAGAGAGTCCACTTACCTTGGAGGTGGTAACAATGCTCTTATTTATAGTTCACCACTTGGATCGAGTATGAAGCGGGTTTAACCCTTAAACCGAGGGTTTCGTATGGTGGTATCAGGGTTGTGATAGGCATCGTGATTCTTACAGAAAAGGGGCTACTCCTATCAAAGTTTAGGGCAACGCCACGTTGGCCTGTGAAAAGCTTGGTCATTGCCATGCCTAGTCAGAGACTGCAACGATGCTGAGCAAGGCATGTGCGCTATTTAGTACGGGTAAAAGTGGCTAAGGGCCCAAGAGGGCCTTGCTTCTACCAGACAATGGGACTTAAAGGAATGCTCAGGCAATTTTGCCGATCAGCTTGGTTGGCGCGCCTTGATGAATTGTTCCTAGGTGTCTTCCTAGCACACCTCCAATAGTAGCCCCCTAGTGTACCTGGTTGGTTATTCGACCAGGTTGCACCACCGAACAAGGCTCCTTGATATGTTGCGTTTGTTTGCACTAAGGGATCCTTAAGACCACTAGGGTCTCAAAGGTTGGCTTGCTCAAGACTTTATCTCGTTTTCTTCCCTAAATGGCTAGTGCCCCCAACACGTGTTGCTTTGTGACTGGCAGTTTCTCTAACGTTTGTAATTATTGCACTCCCTCGTATGCCGCATCAACAATTGCTTATAAACAGGCATGGCATCCCTACCACATTTACTTCAATTTTAAGTTTGAGTATACATGAGCTACTGAAAAGATTTTGCTTAAGAGTTAAAACAAATGCTTCCTGACTACATTGTCAGTATTTCTTCATCAGGTAATTCCCAAATCTGAGTGACCTACTGTCTGAGATTTAGTCTGACGACAACCTAGATGTCACAACTTCATCTAGTAGTTTTGAGTCTATGACTAACTAAGCCTTGTAAGGGCCTTGTCGTTGACCGAGACAGTATGGCTAGAGAAAATATGGCACCGTCTCTAATTAGGACTTTTTCAGCCTTATGGATGGGGAATCCTTTATTTGTCACTGCCAGAGGAGGACCCTTATGTTGGCGTAGCTACCCTAGGCATCTCTAGGCTAAACGCAGACCATGCCTGGCTAGCTACTGCCTTCCAAACTGGTGAGGGGACATTAGGCCAGGGCGATATAAGGTGAGCTGAAATTTTTGGTAGCTTAGTGAGGAGTTGGTCGATTCGGTTAAGGAAAGGCAACAAGCCAAGGAAGTCAAGCAAGCCGAGCAAGGCATCGAGGAAGAGGGGAGCTAGCCTTCTTTGGTTATGATGAGGCTTTAGGGACATGTGGCCAACCGAATTCACTGGCCAGGATAGGCCACCGTAGTGGAGTTTACGTCGATGATGACCTAAGCTCGGCTCAAGGCTTTTTAGAAAGAGTACTAGATCCCAAAAGATGTAACCCTAATCCTACCCTTGCTAGGGGGCACTTTTGACCGATCCACATGAGGGTTGCATCATCTTGTATGTCGAGTTCTTTCGAGTGGCTCTATGATTTGAACGACTTGAACATGTCCATAGCCCAGCTCAACCCAAACTATTACCATTCCTTGATCAGTGCATGCATTCTCTAGATGAATTCTGACACTAAGAAATGTTCAAAATGAAGACACTCCCTCAGCAAGTCGAGTGGTAATACTTCCATGGTTTCCACAAAGAATCTATACTTGTCAACCCTAACTCAGACAAACTCTAAAAGTTTGAGTGGTTCTACGCCAGAGGAAACTAGATATCCTAGGCTAGAGAAGAGGTTCCGCATGACTAGCATGTGCCAAGAAGGTTTAGGCGTAGCCATGTTTGGTCAAGGAGACCATGGGCCCCAACCGAGGTTAAGAAGAATGCTGAGGAGCTCCTAACAAAACCTGACAATGTTCGACAACAAACCTTTCAGTTGAGCAAGGAGAACCTATGTAGATACGGTTGGTTTAGGGGCTCTAGTTTATTGAACACCCACGTGGATGTTCTTGTTGCCTGGCAAGCTAAGCAGCAAGTAAAAATAGAACAGCAAGGGCCGTTGATGTCCTAGGGCCGAGTAGGACCCGATCTAGGTGGTTGGTAGGGGTGCCATCTATGTCCAATTTTAATGACTTATCAAGTGGCACCTTTGAGCTAGGGCCTTTAATCGTAAACAAGGACCTCTAGGACATGATCTTGCTCTTCTAACCATAAAGGCCGCCTCAATCAGATGTCCTGCCTGAAGACCCCTCTTTTTTTTAGGTGTCGCAGTCAACTATTAACCTTGTTGTCGTCCTTTTACAAACATGTCTTCTTGCCAGCTATCTAGGGAGGATGGCATCTAAATGATGGTGTCCCTAAGGGACAAGTTCAAAGGGAAAGTGACCTGAGAGTGGAGAAGGTCCGACGCTCCCACCCCCTGCCTTTCAACCTAGTTCCCAATAGCTCGAGAGCACCTTAGAGCAAGGGTTGGGGGGCTCTGAACAAGTCTCTTCACCTTCGCCTCCACCCTCAGTAATCCAACCCGATCAAGGGCAGAGATTAACTCGATAGCCCCTACGTCCTTCAATGGTAGAATACATCAAGAGCATAGTTCCTAATGAGGCCTTTTTTAGCGAGGTTTGCTACAGGCCTTATTGGGAAAACTTCAAGGCCACATCCAAGCACATGGTCTGAGTAAGTGTGCACTTTCCTTTAAGCCATTCCTTCCTTTTCTTTTCCTCCTCTTTTTTAACTCACATTATGTTCAACAACCTTATGCAGCACCGAAGATTGCCAATCTACAGGCTGAGCAACAAGTCTTGCTATAGAAAGAGAGGGCCACTTGAGCCACACAACACCAAAATAAAGCCAAGGAGGGCCAAGCTAAACTAGAGGAGGAGCTGCCCATGTAAAGGCGGAGCTCAAAAGAGTGAAGTCAGATGTTGCTCAAGCCTATAGGGAGGTTGAAAGAGCCCAAGAGGTGGCAAGAATGACAAGGGGTGAGCACAATCAACACCTCTTGGAGGTACTTCTAGACTTGTTGGTCGACCGTGCATACTAAGTAGTAGATAGCTTCAAGGGCACCAGGGAGTTTTCCAGCAACTACTTTCTAGGTATGAAGGACCTTTATGAGGACATCGACACTAGGCATCTTGAGGCTTTGAACTTCAACTAGTCCTTGATTGGCGACTCTAAGGAAGAGGCCAGGGAGGAGGATAAAGAAAAGGGTGACTAAGCAGCCATTCTGGCCAAAAATGGGCAGGGTGGTGACGAGGGAAAGCAAGGGGACCTGACTGTCCTAGACCTCAAAGACGAGGAGGCCGGTAACAATGCTTAGCTTGACGATTAAGACCTAGATTGTTGCACCTATTTTGCACTTTTGTTTGGGCTTAGGAGGTGCCCAGTTATTATAACTCCCCTTTATCGGTCATAATAAATTTATCTTCTTCAAGTGCTAGGTTGTTTGGACTAATTGTTCTTATCAGTCTTCTTTATTTACTTATTATATTATTTGAGCAGCTTGTCACACTTGAGGTTTTGCTTTTTATATTTTTTGTTGAGCTCGTTGTGCTTGGGGACGATCTGTCCTTATTAGCCCCTAGACTTGGCTGAACCTCTTTTTTTTTTTTTTTTTTTTAAAGAGAGTTTAGTCTAAGTCTAGATGTAGTAGGGTTGTGCCCTCTAAATGGCTATTCCTCAAAATTTAGGTGCTAGCCTGACTAGCCTTTTGGTTTTTGCAGCGGGCTATACAGTTAGGCGCGTTTAGTACAAGACTATTTTTAAGTTGAACAATTTGCACTTGGTTGGATACAATATCTGTCCACCATCCCATAGCCCCTCTAAATGAGCAAGTATGGGTAGCTCATCATTTGATGGAGGTAGATCTATTGGTTTACTGTGGTCAGTGGTCAACTTATAGGCCGACCAGCCTCCTAATTGATTTAAGTTTGCACAACTGGTGCAGGCATGCCCTAAGGATATTAGGCCTTTTGTTCCAAAAGGTGTTGCTTTCGTTGATGTATATATCTATATATATATATTTTTTTTTTTTGCACAATTGTTTGGGAGCTTTACAATAGATTACGAAAGCATGTCGGAACCAGAGGTTAATAAAAGGTTTTAGTTCCCAAGTTAGTAGTAGTAGCACCTCACATGCTCAGCGTTCCATGGATGAGCAAGTGTGTTGCCCTCACAGTCAACTATCTTGCATACTCATGGTTGGATTATGCTGACTACTAGAATGGTCCATCCTATTTTGGCCTAAAAGATCTAAGGCATTGCTGGGGGACGAGGACTCTTTTTAAAATTAAGTCCTTGACCTTGAATATCCTCAACTTGACTCACTTGTTGTAATAACAAGACATGACTTGGTTTTAGGCAGCTGTCTAGATATAAGCTAGGTTCCTCTTCTCCTTTATTAAGTCGAGACTTGCCATTATCTGTTTAGTGTTCTCCTGCTTGTTATAATGTTCCACCCTATAGCTTGGTAGCTTGACCTCCATTGGGATGATTACCTCAACACCCTAGATGAGGGAGAAAGATGTTTCTCCAGTTGTTGTTCAAGCGATTGTTCAGTGGGCCCAAAGAACTTTTGGTAGCTCGTCAATCCAAGCACTCTTAAGACCCTCAAGACTTTTTTTAAGGTTATCCTTGACAGTTTTGTTGACGGCTTCAAATTGTCCGTTGCTTTAGGGATCACACATGCTTCTTAGATTAGCAGCTTTGAATTGCTTAGCGTTGTTGATGACGATAGTGTGAGGAATGTCATACCAAAAATGATGTTCTTCTAGATGAAGCTGATGCACTTGGCCTCCATATCTTCTTGTGGGGTTCCACTTCTATCTAACTTATGAGGTAGTCTATGGCCATAATACAATATCTGAACTATGATTGGGCCATATGAAGAGGTCCTATAGGATCAATGGCCTATTTGGCAAAGGCCCAAGCGCATATGACGGAAGTAAGTAGCTCGGGATGGTGGCTGAGCACCCAAGTATATTGCTAACATCTGAGGCACCTTTATACATATTCCTAGTAGTCTTGGCCCATGGTCGACCAATAGTATCCCTAGTAGAGGCATTTGAGGGATAAAGATCACCCACTAATGTGGTTGCCATACAAGCCGCTGTGGATTTCTTCCATAAGATACTTGGCTTCTGCTGGTCCCACACATCTCTGGCATGGTAGAAATGACCCCATCAATAAAGCTTTTCCTTGAGCATAGTGTGTCGGGCAGAGCTACTATGAACTCACTAGGCTTCCTCTTGGTCCTCGAGTAGTTCAGCTATTGTCAGGTATTAGATAATCGGGTCCATCCATGAGTCAGTTTGGGTGGTGACTTCAGTTACCAACTCTAGCCTTAAGATGCTCGGCTTGGCCCATCTTTCAATGGGGACCATTATCAAGTTTGGGTCTCAAGTCCAGATGCCAACTTGGCAAGTACATCAGCCTCTACATTCTCAGACTAAGGGATCTGAACAATCGTTTAACTTTGGAACTAGCCAAGCAATGATTTGACTTTTTTCAAATATTTTACCATTCTTTTTCCTTGGGCCTAGAATCTATCATTTGCCTACTAGATCATAAGCATGAAATCACTATGGATGTGGATGTGGATGTGGTCTACCCCTAGCTCCCATGCAATCTCCAAGCTAGCGATCAATGCTTTGTACTTGGCTTTGCTGTTGGAAGCCCTAAATTCGAATCAAAGAGTGTAACAAGTTTTGTAGCCATTTGGGCTAAGATAATGGAACATAAGATGAAAATAGTGGGGAAAGTAAAATAGAATTTATTTTTAAGCTGATTATGAATATCTGTACAGGGATGTTACATATTATGATATTTCATAAACTATTAGCGTATTAAAGCTTTGTAATTTTATATAGTTCGAAAGTGCAGCTCTGAGCTTTTAGTAGAGTAGCATTTGAGTTGATAATTATAAAATATATGTATCTAGGATATCTTATTTTATAATTATAAGTGCTTGATCTATATATGTCTATCAGGTCGCTTTTATTAGGTCATAATAATTTCTATAACAATACGACATATTTTTCCTACATATTGGTGATTTATGTTAGTTATTAGATTGGTTAAAATTCAAGTTGATTGGATTTAATAATTCCTGATTGGTTTGTTGGTTGAAATAATTTTGAGAGTGAATTCAAGATAGGCGTGTTGAATTATTTGAATATATTTTATTTGTATGGATTTATCTATATATCACTATTTTAATCAGTTAACTTTTCTATTGGGTTATTTGAATTAAAATTGAGGCTCTATAAAGGATACCCATATCAAATAAGATAGGATTTATCCAATTGATTGAGATTGGATTAATCAGATAAGTTTGAGGATTTCGAATTCAATTCAGATTCCTAGACCACGACGCAGTAGTCGACTGCGATACAAAGGCATGGTCAGCCGTGCTTGGATAAAACAATAAATGCTTTTCACATGTTTTCAATCAGATTTTGATCCAAACTCAAAATTTGAAGCAGAATCTGATTAAGACTTACCCTAGATCTGACCACTATTAAAGGAGAACTATTTTTCATTGTTCGTTAGATCATTTGAGAAGTATAGATTGAGTTTTCTAGTGAGAGAAACTCTAAAACTCCCACAGAGTTATTGTTCAACATCTGGAAACTTAGCTCCTGGTTTTCTTAAGTAGTTGGAAGAAGAGTCACAAGAGAAAAGGCTGCACAACGTGCGACTTCTTGCTCTTCGATTGTAGATAAAGAATAGCAATAAAGAGCAATTGATTGATGCTCTTCCAAAACCTTCTTCTCTACTCGGTTTTCTATTGTCTTTGGTATATAAAGAGGTACATAAGATCTATTATTAATTTATGTACTTAACATGCTAAACTTGTTATTTGAAAAAGACTTTGATTTAAAAATTTTTAAAATTTTGTTGCGTATCATTTTTCAACAACTGGTATAACAGCCATGGTTTTACGTTGATTTTATCAGTTTATGATCATGCAATGTACATAAATTATGTGATCTTATGTAACTCCCCTATGTGGGGTTAGCAGTATTGAATAAATATAAATAAATTTAATCCATAATAGTATTTTAAAACAGTAAAACATTGCCTATGGGCCCTTGAAATATATCAAAAAACAATAACATACTTTAAATAACATTTCATGGTTTTAGTATAGCACAAAATATTAAAAAATATAGTCGTCATCATTATAATAAAATTCCTAGTAACTAAACAATTTAACACAGCTATTGTTACAGATTACGAATCTTACATGCTTAAACGAGATACAAATCTAAGATATTCCGACATGACACAGGCAATCTTGTCATTTACTCCTCGTTAGGCAAGTTATATTGAACTCCACTTGAGAGATTAAAATAATAGGGATGAGCATCGACATTCCCAATGGGGAATACCGTTACTCGTCTTTAGGTTTTATTAATTACAACATTAATACCTGCATGGTTAGTTAGTCACATCATTATTCATCTTATAACAAATCCATCATATTCATTCCTAGTGAATGCCCTGCATTAAACATTACTAAGTACCATACTTGTACATAAATACATATCAAGATTATTTGATGTTTATCAATATCCACACAAAATTAAGATTCACTCTCTTTCTACACAACGAAACCACAAAGGCATGATTGATAACTCCAATCATTCACTCCAAAGTTGTCAGTGAGGGGACATCAAGCCCCGAATCCTCACCAAGTCGATTTCTATATAGTGTGTACTAGGATTTTTGACCCAAGAGAGCATCATCACCTCCCTCTTATTTACCTTTTAGGGTATTGATACCCAAGGATGTAACTGCTATCCTCTCACTTCTTACCTTCCTCTCATAACCACTACTATTATGTATAGAGTGTATTTCCTAACCATGCTAGTCAATTATATCAATACATGCCAAATTAATTGAATCTTGCTGTACAATACAAGACGGGTTCTACATTATTGTGCCATAAGTAATATCTATATACATTCAAAATATCATATGCATATCTTACAATGTAAAGAACCCACTTTAATTAATTAAACCTTCATAAAAGATGAGTAATAGAATCCCTACCTCTTTGTAAATAATCCATTGATAACTTTTTGCTCACAAAATTAGGTTCACTACATAAGCTCTAAGTACGTCGCTATCCTAAAATATATAAGCATAATCATACTTAACTTAAATCATAATCTATAATTATGTCAACTTACCATTTATTTTTATTAGTGTGCCGCAATCATTAATATGCTAAAATATGAATATCAGTTTTTTCAACTTAATTTTAGTAAATTATGAAATAAATAACGCAACAATAAAATAAAAACATATGAATTTTATTTTCGTACAAAATGTGTTAAAATGGATTTTTAAAATAAATAATACAATTTTAAAACATTTAGAAATAATACAATTAAAAAGGTGATATTCATTAATATAAAATTATTTGAAATTACAACTTTTTAAACAAATATTTAATATTTCTAAAACATACATTGTCAGATTGCAGACTAGCAAGCTAATATCCCAAATCGATAGGCTGGCAGTAGGTAGAACCTTTTTTAAAAATAGTGTGTTTTCGATGTAGTTTTAATTTTGTCTTTGATATAATTCTAAGAAACATGAAATTTTATGATAACTAGAAAATATAACTTTCATCTATATGACATTGAAGAATTGAAGACGAATGCCACATGAAAAAGGATACAACGAGAAATACAAGATGAAGAATAGATAATATGTTTTGATTAATCTTTTGTAGTCTTTATTTTCTTTTCTCTAAGATAGAACCATGATATTACGGCCGTTTATTACATTGCTTATGACTTTGCTTGTTGCGTTGCTTGTTTGCATTATAATATGTTTTACCATGTACGTTGATAAAATGCCATGTAGACTAGGGAGTACCGCTCATTATAAATTGTTCATGCATGTTAAAATAAAACCTTTTTTTTTTTTAATATTGAGTGGGTGAAAGTTTTTGAAGAGAGGACCTAAGGCCTCCATCATTGGTCCATAACTACCACTAGTGGTTTGGACCCCTATGAAGGGATTTCATCATATATCGGGTTAGATCTCCAAAGGGATAATTTACTTTAACATTATTTATTGTTGCATACCCCTAGGGGACGATTATAAATCATGGATAAAGTAGTTAACAATGGTTATACATTCAAGATTAATTTTATGATTAACCTCCCTTAGGAGCTCTATTAATAAAATTAATGGAAAAAGAAAACAATTATTAGTATACGCTAGATTAGATGGGTCTTGGATGGCTTATACTAATCAAGAGGGGATCTGCTCTTAATTCAATTTGGCAAGTCTCCCTAAGGCAGCTTGTTGAATTCTAAGTTCGGAATTATCATTGCAAGGTTGTAATATTTTCAAGGTTTTAACACATAAACACATTGTATAATTAGTTATTTGTGTTATCCTACTAAAGTATTGTAGAATGTTTGCATATATTTGGTATATGAACATGTATGATAGATTAAAATGTCTAAAAATGCTTTATCTTTGATACTCGATAAAAACACATTAACTAGCGAGAACTGTAATGATTGGAAACAGAATGTAAAAATTGTCCTATCCTTTGATAAACTAAAATTGGTGCTAACCACACCGTGTCCTCTTGCACCTACTGGCGAATCCACTAATGAACAAATCCAAGCATATGATTGCTGGAAGGATGCTAATGATTAGGTCCGCTTTTATATCATGGCAAGCATGAATAATGTGCTATAGGCTCAACATGAAGATTATGAGACTGCTCGACAGATCTTGGATAATCTTGACGGCATGTTTGGAGGTCAAGCCTTGACGAAGTGACAAGAGGCTTTTTGGAAGATTCTTAACTACAAGTAGTGATTACGGATGTCTATGAAGGAACATATGAGTTAGTCATGGGTTACCTCACTGAGGGTCAAACACATAGAGTCAACATAAATGCTAAGTCACAAATGACTATGGTCTATGAGAGTCTTTTTAAGGAGTTCATCTTGTTTAGAGCTTCATATAACTTGAGCAATATAGAGGATGTGACTTTAACTGAGCTGATAAAGTAGTTACAAGAGTTCAAAAATTTGATCAGGGAAGCTCTAGTTGTTGGCGAGGTGAACCTAGTGATTACATGTGATTCCAATTCCAATTCTAGGAATGGAAAAAAGCAAAGGACCAAGAACAAGAAATCTTCTATTCTGGCAAAAGGCAAGGATAAGAAGAAAAAGAAGAGGAACCCAAAGAAACTAAAGTGTTTCTTCTGTAGGAAGGTTGGGCACATAAAGAAGAATTACAAGGACTTCCAATCAAAAGGAGGTAAGTTCAAACTTCTAGTTGTTGAGACTTGTTTAGTCGAAGAATCAAATGCAACTTGGGTCATAGATTTTGGAGCGACTAATCATGTTTGTGCTTCTTTCTAGAGATTCAAGGAAACGAGAAGTTTGCTGCATGAACACTTTATGCTTCGGATGGGCAATTGTACCTTAGTGTTGGCTAAAGCAGTAGGAGACATCCATCTTTATTTTGAAAGTTGTAAGAGTTTAGTTTTGAGAGATTGTTTTTATATTCATAAACTTAAAAAGAAATAATTTCTATCACTTGTTTTTTTAAAGATTCTTATTTAGTTTCTTTTAATAATAAAGTTATGATTTGTAAAAACAAATCTTTTATCTATAGAGGATGGATATAAAACAACCTATATTTTATCAAACCTAAGATGGACTCACTGCTGAACACTGAGATTAATGATAACTCTAAAAGACTTAAAACTTCTCACTCTAATAAGACTTATCTTTTACACTTGTGATTAGGTCATATTAACCTGAATAAATTTCAAAGGCTAGTAAAGGATGGACCTTTAAGTCACTTAGAGTTGGAATCTATACCACAATGTAAATCTTATTTAGAGGCCAAAATGACTAAAAGACCAATTGGGTCTAAGCGCAATTGAGCCAATGCGTAGTAATGTTTCTGATCCTATGAACACCAAGACATGAGGAGAATATGATTATTTTGTTACTTTTATTGATGATTACCTGAAATATGGGTATGTCTACCTAACACATCATAAGAGTAAAACTTTTGACAAGTTTAAGTAGTTTCGAGTTGAAGTAGAAAAGCAATTAGGTAGACCTACAAATGCATTTCGACTCAACTGAGGTAAATAATACCTCTTTGGTGAATTCTTAGGGCACTTATTAGAAAATGGGATTTTATCTCATTTGACTGTGTTAGGCACTCAGCAGCAGAATGGCATGGCTGAGAGAAGAATAGGACATTGTTGGACATGGTTAGGTCAATGATGAGCTATTTGACATTGCCTTTATCCTTTTGGGAATATGCACTACAAACTGCATGTTTTCTTTTGAACGATGTGCCTTTCAAATTGGTTCCTAAAACTCCTCATGAGTTA
This sequence comes from Artocarpus hirsutus, assembly GCA_946598075.1. Taxonomy (NCBI): domain Eukaryota; kingdom Viridiplantae; phylum Streptophyta; class Magnoliopsida; order Rosales; family Moraceae; genus Artocarpus; species Artocarpus hirsutus. Next base: position 24,119 of record CAMOHE010053151.1, on the reverse strand, counting down.
TGGTGGTTATGAAGACATCTTTAAACTATATTTGTATATGGGAATGTCCCACCCATGTCTTGTACAAGGAAGCGAATAAGTTGGAAGCATGTTTGAAAGTTTACATGCTGGTAGGTATCCAAAAGGGACAAAAGAGGGTTATTATAACCCAAAAGATAATAAAGTCATGGTTTCAATGGATGCCACTTTCCTTTGGGAAAATTACATGAACAACTTTAACCCTCATAGTAGAGTGGTACTCGAGGAGATAACGAGTGATTCGATCACTCCGGGGGTTTCGGTTGAAATCAATCCAATCAATGTAGAAAAATTGACCAAACAACAACTTAGGGAGCTTCGGCATAGTGGGAGGATCAGGAATCAACCTGAGAGGAATATGTTCAATAGTGAAGCTCACTTGGCTGAACTAGTTAAACAGGATAAGGATCCTTACACTTAGACAGAGACTATAGAGAATGTTGATTCAAAGCTCTAGACAGAAGCTATAAATGCTAAAATCAAATATGGGAGCTTGTAAACTTTCCAAAGTGGTAAAACCCATAGGGTGTAAGTGGGTCTACAAAAGAAAGAGAGGAGTAGATGGAAAAGTCAAAACTTATAAGGGTAGACTGGTAGCAAGGTGATACATGCAAAAGGAAGGAATCGATAATGAGAAAACCTTTTCGCCTATAGCAATGCTTAAGTCCATTTGCATTCTTTTGTGTATAGTTGTCATTCTCGACCATGAGATTTGGCAAATGGATATCAAAATAGCATTTTTGAATGGCTATCTTGATGAGACCATATATATGATATAGCTAGATGGGTTCAAAGCTAAAAGTTGAGAGGGCAAGGTTTGTAAGTTGCTATAGTCTATTTATGAACTTAAGCAAGCTTCATGTTCTTAGAACATAAGATTTGATCAAGTGATCAAGATTTATGGGTTTGAATAAAATGTAGATTAACCATGTGTTTACAAACACGTTAAGGATGAGAACGTAGCTTTTTTACCACTCTATGTAAATGACATTCTGCTTTTTGGTAATGACGTTAGGGCATTGTCATCAGTCAAATTATGGTTGACCAAGTAGTTTGATATTAAGGACTTAGGTGAAGCTAATTATGTTCTAGGTATCCAAATCTTTCGAGATAGGAAGAACAAAATGATAGCTTTATCCCAATCTACCTACATAGTTAAAATTCTTGAGAAATATGCAATTTAGAATTCCAAGAAAGATGAGCAACCATCTAGGTCTGGAATTAATCTTTCTAAAAAAGGCTCTCTAAAGTCTGATGAAGAAAGAGAACACATGAATAAGGTGCCTTATACTTCAGCAGTAGGTAGCCTCATGTATACAATGCTTTGCACTCGACTAAACAGTTGTTATGCGGTCAGATAGTAAGTCGATTTTAGTCAGATCTAAGACCAAACCATTGGGTTGTAGTCAAGCATATTTTCAAGTACTTGAGAAGGACTAGAAGTTATATGCTAATATATTCATGTGAGGATCTAACACCTCTTGAATACACTAACTCAGATTTTCAATCCTTTTGGATTCAAGAAGACCGACTTCAGGTTCAGTGTTTACTTTGTGATGAGGAGCCTTTGTTTGGAGAAGTGCCAAGCAAGATTGCACTTCGGATTCAATGATGAAGACTGAGTATGTGATAGCTAGTGAAGCTTCAAAAGAAGTTGTGTGACTCCGCAAGTTTCTTAGGGATCGTGAGGTAGTTCCTAGTATGGATAAAGCGATATCACTATATTGTGATAACACTTCAACGATAGCTAATGCTAAGGAACCAAGATTTCATAAGAAGAGTAAACATATAGATCTAAAGTATTATGTGATAAAGGACTTCGTTAAGGGTGGACATGTTGTAGTGTGCAAGATCACATCCAAAGACAATATAGCTGATCTTTTCATGAAGACACCACCAACAAGGGTTTTCAAGAAGCATATAGAGACTATGGGTAGGCGAGACCTGTCAAATTTACCCACTTAGGACAAGTGGAAGATTGTTAGACTAGGTGCCTTAAGGATTAAATAATGTAATAAGTTTTAGAGACATTTAATTAATAAAGAGTTTATTTATTAATCATATGCTAAATATCGTACTCTTTATGTTTATTTCTATTGAATATATGATAAGCAAACAAAAGTCTAAGATTGTTGGTTTAAACCTTTAAGATCGTGCATATAATGGACATATTATGCGAAAGAAATGATTAATTTTTAAAGGTGATAGTCTATGTGATAAGGTCTGTAATAGAGAGAATAAAGTTGAGTGCTTTAATCATGTTAAGATTCTTATGTTGTCTATATCCCTAACAAGGGATAACTTGTCTTAATCATCAAGTGGGACTCCACAAGTAGAAACATTAGTATATTGTCATAGGCGATGACATATTGGATCGGAACAAAAGTTCAATTGATTTGATTAATAATTTTGTTTGTTTAAATCAATTCACTATAGACAATCATATGTGTTATATCTTAATCCTAAAATGAATTAATGGGCCCATATTCTCGACTAGTGTCTTTTGGTATATTAAAGGGTGACAACATGATTTGATGATGGTACACATACTGGTACGTTGGAGACATAACTCTTGATTAATGTAGACTCGTTATTCATAGATATGGAATCCATAGCTCTTTATTAGAGTTAATGATGTTCTCTTATAGGTATTATCTTATAATTGAAATACTGAAGCACTTAACCGTTTGGACACGTAGGTGTAACCAAGTGATATACTCTTTATGAATAGTAAGTTTTTTAAAGGTAAGATAATGGAACATACAACAAAAATAATTAGGAAGATAAAATAAAATTTATCCTTAAGCTGATATTGTAATAACCGAGGAAATTTCATTAATAAAACCTAATATTTAATTAGGTTTAATTAATGAATTTACTTTTAAAAATGTGATTTTTGTAAAAAGTTGTAATTTTTTAAAAAATTACGATAAAGTATGAATAAATGGTATTTGATTGCATGTTTTATGGCAAATGTGATGTAATGTTGGATATGGTAAATTACAGATTTTATAAGTTTAATTACTCAAAAATTTGTAAATAATATCCATAAAATGAATTTTATATCACAATTAATTGAAAAATTGTGGTATAAACGAATGAGTGATTAGAATGTAAATAGGACATGGAGATTGTCCAAACCCTAACCTGGGGTAGAAAGGAGGCCAGAGCAATACAAGAATACTGCTAAGTGAAAACGTAGATACAAAAAATGTCATATTTGGCCTCCAAAAGTGAACGAAAAGTAAGTCAAATATTTTTATATAGTCTAAGGATAGAAAGTACACTGATTTGGCCACAGCAGTATAAGAAAAATACTGCGTGACAAAAAATTACACTGTGTAAATTTTGGGCCCCACAAAGTGGACCCTTCTTGGTTTGCTAATGGGCCACATGTTATGAAAAGTGGCCCAATAGCATGTTGCCACCAAGAGGTATACTTATGGGTTACCATGAGTCACCAAAAGAGATAAGGATGCATTTATGGCAAAGTTATCACAAATTTTTCAATTCTTTCTTCTTCTCCCAAGTTCGACAGCTATTGCTAGACCTTTCAAAAAAATTTCTCAACCTTACACTTTGCAAAAATAACCTCAAAACAAGTTTTAGAAGCAAGCTCAAGGATTTTTGTAAGATTTAAGGTAAAAATCCCAAACTTTTTAACAAGTTTTCAAGGGATTTTTCATGGGTAGAAGGGGAATATTAACCCATGGTATTTTTTCATGAAAAGGAAGCTTAGGAGGGAGTTCAAAGGGATTTTGAAGGCTAGAAACTGAAAGGGTGTTATTTTGGTAAGTTTTGGGTTTTAAAGTTTCAAAATTTTGTGAATTTTGTTTTGATCTTTATTCTTTTAAACCCACGTGAATTCTTGAGCTTATATTTGATGAAATTTCATGTAAATGTGATGAATGTCATGTTTAAGTTGTGAAATTTTGGTTTATGGTGCAAAATTGTAGTTTTTGCAAAAAATCGTATTTTTGTAATTTTGAAGTTAATCTTTGCAAAAATAAGGTTTGAGCATGAGGATGATTTGATTTAGGCATGAAACGGTTTCTAAAGGGATAGATTTGCAATTTTGAGATGGATTTTTATAAAAACGCCCTAGGGACTAAATTGAAAGAAAAAATTATTTCTTGACAGAATTGAAAAATGGCCGAAACACCCCTATATAGTGAGATTTTGAAAAAAGTTAAAACATGAAAGTTGTAGATCCCGATGAAACTGTTAAATATTGTAAATGGTTTGTCAAAAAACTCAACCGTTTGTGAGTTTTTGATTTTTCAAGAATTTGTTAAAAGTGAAAAAGTGTTAAAATGGCAAAAAAGTCATTTTTCAAAATGATTTAAGGTATGATACTTTAAGTAAAAATGTTTCTCATGAAAAATAGGAAATTTTGGTTTAAAGAGAAAAATTTTAGCCACGGGGACAAAATTGTTAAAATTTTCAATTTAGGGGCTAAATCATAAAGTTTTATAAAAAGGAGGCATAAGTGTGAAATAAAGAGATACGAGCCACTAGGACATTATTTTAAAGTTAATAAGTGGCTATTTTTGTTAAAATAACGAATCGAGCTCGGATAGGTCAGTAGGGCCACGGAGGGCAAAATCATCATTTTTGCCTGAATAACCCGAATCGCTCTGAAAGGTCTCAAATAAGATAAGAAAATGATTGGAAAGATTTCTGCCCTTCGTAAGTAATGATAGGGTAGAGTTAGATAGAAATAAAGAAACCAGTGTTCTCAGAGTTGTGTACAGTTATGCAACTCAAATAATTGAGTAATGAATGTTTTGTAATGAAACGTATTAGAATTAGCTAATAATTTTGTAATTGGCCAATAGGATCCTAGGAGTCTAGGAGAAAGGAGACCAAAGTTGATTTTGCGATGCTCAAAAATAAGTAAGTACCCTTCCCACCTACAGTATGAAAATGTAGGTGTAGAATGTGTGTATATGTACACCGAAGTATATATTACAGTGTAAACTTGTGTGTTTGCTATGAAATGAACACCTAGAGGTATAGTATGGATACCAATGAGTATATGATTGAATTACCTGAGTGTATAACATGTTATGTATTGTTATGTACATTATATTGTGTACTTGTGTATACAATGATGAATACCTATATATATAAAAAGTAGATACTTGTGCGTACTATGCTATGCATACGAATTTATGTATCATGGATAACATGTGATTATCACTTCATGCATGGTATGACAACCATATTAAATAGAGTGGTAAATATGTCACCAGAAATTAAGAAAAGTGTCATATAGACTCCTGAATCAAGGGGATTTTAAAGGATAAAGTATGGTCATGGTATTATGTAGACCTAAATGAAATTGTGCAATGGTACGAACTCTTGAGCCCTAGCTAAAGATAGGAAATGATGATGATAAAGAAAGTTTATAAGAAAGCATAATTAAATCATGCATTTATTTGAATGTCCATGTGGGATTTATGGGACTTACTAGGTGTTAGCTCATTAAGTATTTCACGCTGTAGGTATTTCGACAAGAAGGTCAGATAATCTTAATGCTTAGCTGGCGGACGGAGATGTGTGTAGGTCAGGTATGGAGTCCGCTACTGAATGTTTCCGCTATGTATATTTTAAGTTGTTTTGAAATGAAATGTTTGAACAGAAAAATGTTGTAAAAGTAAGAATAATTATGTAAATATAAGTGTGTGGAAGTATTTTGGAAGTTACCAAAATTGTTGTACGTAAATTATTTATTTGAGTTTAAAAAAAATTTCCTAAATTTTTGCCCCAAAGTAAGTAAGAAAGAGTTTTATCACAGCCAGAAAAGGCGGGCTGTGACATTATGAATATCCTATGGGGATATTATACATTATAATATGTCATAGACGATCAGCTTATTGGAGCTTTATAATTTTATATAGTTTAAGAGTGTAACTCTAAGCTTTTTGTAGAGTAGCATTAGAGTTAATAATTATAAAATATATGTATCTGGGATATGATATTTTATAATTATAGGAGCTTGATCTATAAATATGCATCAAGTCCCCTTTGCTAGCTCATAATAATTCTTGTAACAATATGACATGTTTTTCTTAGATATTGGTGACTTATGTTAATTATTAGATTGGCTAAAATTTGAGTTGATTGGATTTAATAATTTATGATTGGTTTATTGGTTGAATTAATTTTGTAGATTAATTCAAGATAAACATGTTGAATTATTTGAATATATTTTTTGTATAGGTTTATCTGTATATGACTATTTTAGTTAAATAACTTTTCTATTGGGTTATTTGAATTAAGATTGAGGCTCTATAAAAGATACCTAGGTCAAATAAGATAGGATTTATCCAATTGATTGAGTTTGGATTAATTGTCATGATCCCAATGGAAGGTTAGATCTCTATCCGAGGGTTGATGTGAGACCATGTGCCGACCTTTGAAGCTGACTTTGCTACCTGGGTGTAGGCCAAGTCCATTTGACCCGAGCACATATTCTTCTCGAGGAGCAGACACCTTCTGTGGCAGCCAATGGAGGCCCTATGGAGTACCTTAGGAGAAAGTGTTGATTAGAGCATAGTTATGGATTTGTCTATGAAGGCTATGGCCGAGTAGGACAGCCGAACAGCCTTGGTATGCTCTCTAGGAAATTACATCGAGCATACCCCCAACAATAGCCCCTAGTGCACCTATTCAGTGCTCGACCTGCCAGAGGGGTTGGTCGACTGAAGATAGTCTTTGGATTTAACTTCGGGATGCTGGAATCTAATAGGATAGATGGTCATGCTCGGCTGACACGTGTCATACTATGATTGGTTGTTTCCTTGACAGGCGTAATTATTGTGTCTCTTCAATTTCCACGCTCGATCTTCAGCTATAAATAGGGGTCGATCCTCACCCATCCAAAGCACATTACATTCGAGTTTCTGGGAGATTTCTATTTTAGCTGTGGAGCATAAGTGTCAAGATTCCAAGGAACTTTTAGACCTAACCAATTATTCCCAAGCAGGTAATTCTAAACATGAACATGAGTTACCTTAGTGATTCCTAAAATCAGTCGGTAGACATCTCCTGGTCGGAGCAGAATACCGAGACCAATCGAGTAAGTTTTGAGGATAGGGATAGCATAGAGACGACAATCGCTTGGTTGGCCTAGATCCTTAGTTTGGGGCATGTAACGGCCCCTAAGAGGGAATTTCTAGGTCTACTTGAGGCCTTTGTCCTCATTAGGCTGTGTAGCAGTGAGGATCTTTACATCAGGGCAACCACTGTGGGCACATCTTGGGTAACCAAATAGGATCGTGCTCGCCTAGTGGCTGTCGTAGGTGGGCCAAGCTCTCTAGTCAAGGCGGTGTGAAGGAGGCTCCTATAATGGGAGAAGTGACTATCGATGAGGCCGTCACTAAGAAGAGACAACCAATCTAGGGAAGCGTTGATGCCGAGGACGAGGACGAGGATGAGGATGAGGTGCCGTTGGCCTTAGAGATAAGAGTTCGTGGTGGGATGGTTTACTGTGCATGCTAACTTGGCCAGACATCAATGATGGTGTATATGTTGGTGATGGTGTATTCATCGGGAGTTTGAGATCCTTGATGACATCACCTTGATTTTGCTAATAGCTAGGGACACACATGTGAAGCCACCAGAGGGATGCATAACCTTGTACGCGGAATTCTTCCAAGCAAGGCTCCACCTTCCTTTTTTATGCTAGGCATTGAATAATTTGAACATATACCCTGCTCGCTCAATCCAAATTGCTATAGATCCCTAATCAACATGTATGTTTTATAGAAGTATATCTATGCAACCGAGATGCCATGGGAAGATTATAAGCAAGCGTTCAAGTTGAAGAAACTTCCCTGGCAACTCGGGTGGTACTACTTCATTGGGTTCGTGAAGGATTTTATCCTTAATAACCCTGACTCAAACATGCTGTGGAAGTTTGAATGGTTCTATGTCCGGGGAAGATGGCTATCCCAGCTCAAGGAGGTAGACCCACCAATTAGGCCATGCCCATTAGATTCGAACTGGGACATGTATGGTCGAAAAGGCTATAGGCTCTGAGGAGATTTACCATAGTGCACATGAGGCCCAACAAGCTTAGGCGGACCTCCTTGGTGAGTAGGAGGCAGCATGGACTACGAAGGAAGCTCATATAGTTCCTTCGAGAGGAACTGTAAGGCAGACTAAACTAGGCGATGGAGGACTTTAAGTAATCCAAGAAGTTTGTTGAAAACTACTATCTCAGGATGAGGGACTTGCAAGAACACCTGTTCGCGTTGCATCTCAAGGCCGTTGCCATAGATTGGTCATTCGTGGTCAACCCCAAAGAAGAGGAGGAGGGCATCGAGGACCAAGAGACCCCAACTCTAGCTGATCGGGAGGGCGCCGAGTAGGAGCTTTCTACCGGCCAAGCAATTATCCATCTAGATGCCAAAGAGGTTAAAGACGATGCCCGACCTTAGGTTTAGGGTTCCAATTCTCATCTTCCCTTATCTCATCTTTTCATCTTTCCTTGTACTTGGGTATGGAAGTTGCCTGGTTATTTGTACCTCCCCCCACACAATTTATTTTTAATAATAATTCAAATTTTCCAAGTGTTGCTTGGATCTATTGATTTGCTATTTTATTTATTTGTTTGTTGTTTGTTTTTTTACCCAAGAAGAAGCATGTTTTGGGTGTAGTGCCATATTACCTTAGCACTCCCCCAGACTTGTTGAGTCCTTTAGGATTCATACAAATCTGACTGTGTTCGGGATTTTTGGTTCCCAAGTTTTAACCAGTGCACAATATGACCAGGTCGAATATTCTGTGGTGCACGTGGACTAGTGAACTAGTGTTTAAAGTTCACATGTGTTCGGGCTTTTCACTAACCAACCCCTCAGTTTGGAGTTAATGGCTTTCTCCAAAATTGGAGTTCGGGAAAGGTGGGCCGAGGTTGACTTGTATCGTCGTCTCTACCCTTATTAAACTGACTTTTCTTTTTTCTTTATTTTTAATAATACTTGCCTAAGTTAGTAGATTTTTACATCCTATCACAAAATGAATATCAAGGCTAGAGATCCAAAAAGGTTGTTTGGTTCCTAAGTCAATAGTAGAACTTCATTAAGTGCTCATCAATCCATGGATAGGTGAGCACATTTCCCTTGATGTTTGCAATTTGTACCTGCCAGGTCAGATGATGTCGACCACTTTGAATGGGCCGTCCCACTTAGGTCCAAAAGACCTAAGCTTGGGCTATTGGGCAATCATTTTCTTCAAAACTAAGTCCCTAACTTTAAAGCTTCTTAGTTGTATATGCTTGTTATAATATTGAGCATCAACTTGGTTTTGAGCAATTGTCTAATGAAAGCAGTATCCCTTTTCTCTTTTAGCAAGTCCAGCTCAACCATTATGAGCTCGGTGTTCTGTTATTTGTCACAGTGTTGTACTCTGTAGCTTGGGAGGCCGACCTCCATCGGGATTACAGCCTCAGCTTCGTAGACCATGGTTCTCTCTCATGGCCATCCAAATAGTCATGCGATACGCTTACAGCACTTTTAGAAACTCGTCGATCTAATTTCCTTTGAGGCCTTTTAGTTTTTTCTTAAGGTTGTCCTTAAGGGTTTTGTTGACAGCTTTAACTTATCCGTTGCTCTGGGGATATCTTGGCGAGGAGAACACCTTCTTAATGTCAAGTTGCTAGCACAACCTAAGAAGCTGTACTACTTCAAATTGTTTGGCGTTATCAATGACTATCATATGCAAGATGCCATATCGACAGATTATGTTCTTTCAAATGAAGTTGGTACACTAAGCCTCGGTCATGTCAGTGTAGAGCTCAACTTCTACCCACTTGGTGAGATAGTTGATGGCCATTATACCGTACTTGAATTGTGATCGAGTCGTTGAAAGAGGACCAATCATATCAATGGCCCATTTGATGAATAGCCAAGCACACAAAACGAAATTAAGCGGCTCGACATGGCATCTAATCACCTGAGCAAACTATTGGCACTTAGGGCACTTGCGGGTGTATTCCTTGTAGTCTTGGTCTATGATGAGCTAGTAGTAGCTCTGATGGAGGTACTTAAGAGATAAGGAGCGTCCACCTGCATGGAGGTACTTAAGAGATAAGGGCATTTCTTTGATAAGATACTGAGTTTCTTGTGGTCTGACACACCTCTATTTGGGCATGGTGTAGCCGTGCTTGTAAAGTCTTCCCTCGATCATCGAATACTAGGCTGAATTGTTGCGAACATGCCAGGCTTCCTCTCGATCACCAAGCAATTCAACTATGGTCAGGTATTGGATGATTGGGTCCATCTAAATTCCTTTTTATTCGTTGGCTTCACTTACTGATTCTCTTCTAATGCTCAACTCAGCTAACTTATTGATTAGAACTGATGTCAGATTGCTGTTTTCAAGGCCTGAGGCTAGTTAAGCAAGTGTATCAGCCTTCGCATTCTCTACTCTTGGAATTTGAATGAATGAGAAGCTCTTGAATTGTCCAAGCAAGGTCTTGACTTCACTTAGATAGGCGGCCATGCATTCGTTTCAGGCTTGGAATTTGCTAGTTGCCTATAGGATCTCGAGCATAGAATCATTGTGAATGTAGATGCAATCTATTTTGAGCTCCCGTGAAATCTTGAGACTAGCTATTTGTACTTGCCTTATTGTTGGAGGCCCTGAAAACAAATTAGAGTATATAGCTAGTCTTGTAGCCATCTGGGTTAACGAGGATGAGTCTAGCACCAACCTGTTCATGCTTGAGTATCCATCCATGAATAGTTTCCATTCAGGTTTTGGCTCGGTTGTACAGCTACTAGCTAGATCAAAATCTTCCATAGGCACCTTCTTGGCCAAACCAGCAGGCTATTTGGCATTCATGAATTCTGCTATGAAATCTACTAGAGCTTTTGCCTTTATGGCCATTTGGGGCACAAATTGTATATCGAATTCTTCGAGCTTAAGAGACCACTTGGCCGTCCAACTGGAAATTTTAGGACTTTGGAGGATTTGGTGCAAGAGGTTCTTGGTTGGGATCCAAATTGTGTGCCCCTAGAAGTATGTTTGGAGCTTCCGAGCAAAGGTAACTAAAGCAAGGGCCAATTTTTCCAATGGTGGATACCTCTCTTTGACGCCTAGAAAGCCTTGCTGGTGTAGTAGATCAGTCTCTAGATGCCTTCTTCTTCTAGGACAAGGACCAAGCTGACCGCTTTCTCAGACACTACCAGGTAGGCCTAAAGAATTTCTCCCAACAGAGGTTTGGATAGGAGTGGAAGTGTGGCCAGGTATTTCATGAGGCTTTGAAGCGCTTCCTTACACTCTTTGCTCCATTCAAACCTCCCCTTGAGTGCTTGGAAAAAAGGCTAGCACTTGTTGGATTATTTTGGTGAGCTTCTAGACCTTCTTGATTGTCCAGGGAGAATGCATGTTTACCACAACCTAGGCCTTGGCTGGATTGACTTCTATGCCATGGTGTTTGACCATGAATCTGAGGAACTTGTCCGACTGTACTCTAAATGTGAACTTCACTAGGTTGAGCCTTAACTTGTGTTCTCGGAGGATGTCAAAGCTATATCAGAGGTTGGCAATGTGATCGGTTGCTCAGATGGACTTGACAAGCATGTCATCGACATATACCTCCATGGTATTTCCAATCTGTTGAGCAAACATTTTGTTCACTAGGCACTGCTAAGTAGTTCTGGCATTCTTCAGCCTGAATGGCATGAGAACGTACTAGTACAATCCTTGGTTGGTGGTGAATGCGGTCTTCACTTGATCTTCTTCGACCATCTTGATCTAGTTGTATCTGGAGTAAGCATTCATAAAGCTTAGAAGTTCATGGACAATAGTTACGTTTTGCAAGTTGGTCGATCTAGGGTAGAGGGAAGTAGTCTTTCGGGTAAGCTTTGTTTAGGTCAATAAAGTCAACACAAACCCGCCACTTCCCATTGGCCTTTTTGACCAAGACCACATCCGCCAGCCACTCCAGATAGGTAACTTCTCAGACAAACCAGGCGTTCAACAGCTTCTAAACTTCTTCATTTATGGTAACTTACCTCTCTGGGTTAAAGGCTTTCCTCTTTTGGATAACCAGCTTATGCCTAGGATTAACATTCATGTGATGGCTAATGATGCTTGAGTCAATCCCAAGCATGTCACACATCCTGATATTCTGTGAAGAACTTCTCCAGGTTGGCCTAGATCTCAAGCTTTAGTTGAGACCCCAGCATGACCGTTCGGTTAGGGTGTTCAAGGTCCAAGTGGAAAAGGATCAAGTCTTCAACAGGCATGGCCCATACTTCTTCCTTGGACAACTGCAGGTCGAAGTCAAATAGCATCTTTGGTCTTTCCTTGGTAGAAAATTTGATTTCATTGACCTTGTAAATGGTTGAGATACTTAGTTGCCGAACTACTGCTTCCTTCATGGCCTTGACATAACATTCCCTAGAGTCTTTCTGTTTTGATTTGATTACATCGAATCCCTTCTTGGTAGGGAATTTCATGGCCAAGTGGTAAGTAGAGACCATGGTTTTTAGCGACATTGAGGGTCGGCCTCCCAATGATGATGTTGTGCTGGGAAGGCTTGTCAACCATAAGAAACTCGACCAAATGTGTGACCCAAGCATAGTCCTTGTTGAAGGTGATCAATAGGTATATCTTCCTAACAGCTTGGACGCATTCACCCTAGAAGCCGTAGAGGGGAGTCTGGACTGGGATGAGCACAGCGTTGCTGATCTTCAAGTTAGCCAATGCTTGTTTAAACCAAATGTTAACCGAGCTGCCATTGTCGATCAGCACACACCAAGCTATGTTGTTGGCTATTTAGAGCTCACACACCAAAGGGTCATTATGTGGATGGATGTGCCTATTTGCTTTCTCCTCCATGAAGGTGATCGTAGCGTCTCCTTGTCAGCATATTTTGTTAATGTGCTTGGACATATTCATCAACTCTCCCCTTTCAACCAGACAAGTCTTCCAAGCATAGGCCTACCGACCACTTGTGGTGTCCCTGTTGATTGGCCCACCAAAGACTATATGTACGATTTTCGATAGGTCTAGGGCATTCCCACTGTCTATGTTCTATGCTTTTGGCTGGCCTTTTCGGGCCGGCTGGTTGTTCCTTCTAACATTAGAGCCAGGACAAAGGACTCCTCAACGAACTCTCGGTGGTGTCCATTCTAGACTAGCTTTTCAATTTTGTCCTTTAGTTGGATGTAGTCTCGAGTGTTGTGTTCAATATATTTTTGGAAGTTGTAATATTTTTTTTGATCTCGCTTTGCTTGGTTTCCCTTCAATGGAGGCAAGTTCACCAATAAGTTTTAGTTGCTAACCTAGTTGAGCACCTTATCGATGATGGCAACCAAGTGTGTGTAGCTCTAAAATTTTTCGATCGAGACTTTCGATTTATCAGTCGGATTTCTTGCCCTGGTCAAGCTCTCCCTATTGAATTGATCCTCGTGTTTCTTGCCCTTTTTTGCTGCTTCCTCCTTCGTCATGTTGTCTTTTCATGTAATTGGCTGCGTCTGCATGCCTCTAGGCATATATAAGCATTTGGGAGAAGGTACCTGGCTACTCAAGGGTGAGTGACTAGATTAGGCCCATATTTCTCAACCCCTCAAGGAACGCGTGCTTTAGGGTCTTGCCTTCAATATGCCTCACTTCCAATACTACTCGTGTGAAGCAGTTAATGTAATCCTGCACGTCTCCATCTCCTTACTTGACGACATAGAGGTGAGTCATTTCCTTCCTTCTTGTTTGGGACATGCCAAAAGCTGTTGAGAAGGCATTGGACAACTGCCAAAAGGAAATCATAGTGCCCAGCTCTATCCTTTTTGAACAATTGTCGAGCTGAGCCGGTCAAGGTTAGAGAGAATGCCTTACACATGGCAACGTTGTTGGCTTTTTGGAGCATTGGGTGGCTGTTAGACATGATGCCTTAAGGAATAAAATGTTGTAATATATTTTTGGAGACATTTTTATAAATAAAGAGTTCATTTACTTTTCACATACCAAATGTTGTCATCTTTATGTTCATATCTATTGAATGTATAATAAGCAAACAAAATTTGAGATTGTCGGTTTAAACCTTTAAGAATCTTGCATATGATGGATAGATTATGTGAAAATCATGAATCTTAAAGGTGATGGTTAAAATCTTAAGACCCACAACAAAGGAATAAACTTGGGCTCTTTATTCATGCCAAGATTGTTATGTTGTCTATATCTCTAACGGGAGATGGCTTGTCTTGGTCATCAAAGTGGGACTCTGTTAGTAGAAACATTGGTACATTATCATAAGTGATGATGTATTGGATCAGGACATAAGGTTGAATTGATTTGGATTAATAATTCTATTTGTGCAAATTAATTTACTTTAGACAATCATATGTATTGTGTCTTAATCTTGAAATAACTAATGGGGCCGTACTCTTAACTTATGTCTTTTGATGTATTGAAGGGTGACATCTTAACTTTATGATGGTACGTATACTGGTACGTTGGAGACATGACTCTTGATTGCATAGACTTGTTATTCATAGATATAGAATTCATAGCTCTTTTTGTAGAGTTAATGATATTCTTTTATATGTGTTATCTTGTAATTGAAAGATTAGAGCACTCAACCATTTGGTTACCATTTGGATGCATAGATGTAACCAAATGGTATATTATCTTTGGTTAGTAAGGTTTCCAATAGTAAGATAACGAAATGTAAAATAAAAATAATCAAGAAAGTAAAACAAAATTTATCCTTAAGCCGATTATATATATCCAATTGGGATATGACACATTATGATATATCATGGACGCTTAGCTTACTTGAAGGTTCGTAATTTTATATAGCTCAAGAATGCAACTCTAAGCTTTTAATGGAGCAACGTTAGAATTGATAATTATAAAATATGTATTCGAGATATTGTAATTATAATTATAGGAGCTTAAACTATAGAAGTCCATCAGGTCCCCTTTGCTAACTCGTAATAAATCCTGTAATGATACGACGTGCTTTTCCAACAAATTGGTGACTTATGTTAAATTATTAAATTGACTGAAATTCAATAGAATTAAATAATTCATGTCTATTTTTTGGTTGAATTAATTTAATAGAAACATGTTGAATTATTGGGTTAATATTTTATTTTCTATATGATTATCTAGATATGACTATTTTGATCAGATAGCTTCTTTCTTTGGTTATTTGAATTAAACTAAGGCTCTATCTAAGAATCTCGGATGGAAAATAAAAGATGCTTAAGGATCATATTATCGCAAGTTTGACAAGTTGATCTATTAGTTCAGCCTATCGATGGAGTAAGTTCGACAGGCCAATGAATAAGTTCAGACTGTCGATCTAATGATAATTTGATTATGTGTTTTAGATGTGATTTTCACCATAAGCTAATCCAGATACAAATTTTGAGGCCTTATCTGATAATGATTAACTACAGGTCCAAACTTTATGAATAGGGGGTGAGTTTTCTCAGTTATTTAGATCAATTGAGAAGTATAAAGTGAGTACTCTAATGTGAGAAACTCTAAAACTCCTAAGAGCTATTGTTTACAATCAAGAACCTTAGCTCTAGGTCTTTTCAATTGATTGGAAGGAGAGTCACTAGAGAAAGTGCTATACGATGTGTGTCCAAACACACTCCGATCGTGGATATAGAATTGCAAAGAAGGCCAGTTGGTTAAGGCTCTTTTGAAACGTTCTTCTCTTCACTGATTGTTGGTGCTCTTCGACATACAAAAGGTTAGTAAGACCTGTGATTAATTTATGTATATAGCATCTCAAACTTGTGTTTTAAAAAATACTCTGATTTAAAATTTTGAAATTCCACCACATACTTGTTTTCCAATAGTGGCCTGTATAGAGTTCAAGGTGTTCGTCCACATCGGTTGTTTTGTCATAAGGCTTGATCTACGGCACCTTAAATTGTTCGGTATGGGAGCACGCATGATGGCATCGGTGAAGGGGCTTAAGCATTCCACCCTCATCTACCCTGTAGCGGTAGTTTCGGATTTGATCAATTTGCCGCTGCAGGTCGTACAATTGATGACTATTGATATCTTTGGGCAATTCTACTTCACCCTCTACTTTGTCATCCTTGGCCTCTAGTTGGTCCTGGACAGGGCGAGCCCCCCAGTCCCCAAGCCTGTCAAAGACTGAAGCTCTGTAGCCTTGAGGGGAGCAGTCGCAGCCATCCTAGGGCCGAAACCAACCTTCTCTAACTAGCTTGTTGTTTCCAGATATGCTCTTCGAGCCCTGTATTTTGTCTCACTCAGAGTCGCCTTCATTTTAAGAGCCGCCCCTCAACCCTACACGACCACCTACTTGGTTTTCCTAGGCCGGAGGAAGGAAAGCATGCGGAGTCGCTGTTCTTGTTACTGTTGCTATTGTTGTGCCATTTGTTGTGTAAGCAGGCGCACTGTAGCTGTCAATTTGTGGGGGTCTTCTACAGTCAAGGCTGTTCCTCCACTACCCCGACCACCCGATTGGGATTTGGCTACACAGGGCCTCCCCTGAGGTATATTCTAGTTTCAATTTTGGGCATTCCTTGACCTCTCCTACTGGCAACCTCATCTCGAGTATTTCCTCTCATAGCCATGTTGAATATGGCTGTTAACGAATGTGGCTGTTCAGAAGAAGAATGCTGGAAAGGTGTTGTGCCCTTCTTCTAGTACCAAACTGTTGATGCTCGGATTGCTTAGCTGGTGATCAACGCCACGTGCGGCTACACACGGTGGTCGAACTACCTTTCTTACTCATCTCGGCTTCTCAAAGGAGACCTGCATAAGAAGAGGGAACACGCCGTAGATCAAAGGGGATACAGGTGTGGTACTAATCAAGGACTCTTTGACGCTCAAGTCTAGTATCTGTTCGACCGAGATCAGGAGCATAGTTAGGTGAGAAAGTCCATGTTACCTTTAGGTGGAATAAATGCTTTAATTTATAAGTAACCACTTAGACCGAGTGTTAGGTAAGTTTAACCCATGACCCGTGTGTCCCTTCAAGTGGTGTCAGATGGCAGGTGACAAGTGTCACGATCCAGGTGGAAGTTTAGATCTCCATCCGAGAGTTGATGTAAGACCATGTGTTGATCTTTGAAGATGAGTTACTACCTAGGTGCAGGCCAAGTCTGTCTAACCCGAGCACATGTTCTTCCCAATGAGGCCACACCTTGTGTGGTGGCCAATGGAGGCCCTGTGAAGTGCCTCGGGAGAAAGCACCTATGAGAGCAAAATTATGGATTGTTTGTAAAAGCTATGGCTGAATAGGACTGCTTCACAGTTGTGATACAAAAGATAATCATTAGAAGAAGACAAATCCCCACCGAATTTTTGACAATCGCGTCATAGACCAAACTGTGCATGCAAATTGGGACTACTATTATTCATCTCCTTTCAGTACTCCCACACAACATTAATAAAATTAATGAATTTGGAATGCCATATCCTAATTCTTCTTCCCCAAAGGAGGCCTGTACCGTCAACCAATCATATTCTCCCTTCGTACCGTCGCCCCATCCTGGCACAGTCCATCCCACCAAGCAGCCACCGTTAAGTACTGCCGCTCTCGTGGGAAGGCGAAGACGCCGCCGCCGACGGATTTCCCGGCCCTCGCCCTTCTCCTAGGCGTACTCCCTGCCGATTCACTTTGTCCCCGCGATATAGTTCATTAAATTTTTCGTCGATGAAATTAATGTATATTTAATGTAAATTTGTTGTATGCCTGAATACTATGAATCAACATCTATTTTTGGGTGAGTTTGGATTTCGATAAATTTGACTTGATTTATTTAACTATTTCTTCTGAAGCGTTTTCTCTTTTGGCGCTCAAAAGCTTCATCCTTTTGGGTCTTGATTCAAGGGTTTTTCCTTCAATACCCATTGACACAGCAGCAAACAATGGTGAAAAAGGCGACCTGTGATTTTTCTTTTCTTTTTTTTTTTTTGAAGTGACGCACTCTTCAGCAAATGAAAACAATCCATGTGCTTGATTCCATCATACTAACATGCGACCTCCACGTTTGAGCCAATCAGCTTAAAGTCAAGCTAATAGCACACGATCTCGCCGATTAAGCCAATCAACGCAAAAGTCATGGCTCCAACAGATGGCTCAAAAATAGGTGGCCTGATTTGGATTTGTTCTTTGAATTTAAATATTTTTTATATTTTTTTATGAATAAAATTTTAAAAACTACTCGTAATGTAATTTTTAAAAGAATTTTTATTTTTCAAACCAAAACCATTTTCACTTTTAAAAATACGACAGAACGAACCCAATCCTCCCACAAGAGAAAAATAAAAGCGCAGAAACCAGAAATTATCATTAATTTCTTTTTTTTCTTTTTTTTCTTTTTTTTTTACCATCAGTCACCATCTGACAATAGCCACCATTCCGAACCCCCAAGCCAATTATCCCCGTTCATTCACGACCCATCCATTTAAGTAAAAATACACCAAAGACAAACCACAAATCCCTGTGAAGAGCCCATAATCCCCTCCTCAGATCTTCTGAAGCTTTTCTGCTTTGACGACAGGGTTGGCCTTGGCAATCTGGTCCTTTCCCATCCCTTGAAAGTCGAACGCGCAGCCGTGCCGTTCGGGGTACCGGTGGGACCCGCAGAACGTCATCCCGCACCTGCACGTGAACCCTGTGAGCCCCACGCGCCTTCTGCACGTCCCGCACCTGTTCGGCACCGCCGGCGCGTTAGCTACCACGCGCGCCTTCTCCTCTCTGTCGACCACCGTGGAAGGGATCGTAGCCGAGGTCGGAAGGGATATCGACGTCGACTGAGAAGCTGATGAAGAAGAAAAAGAAGAGGAGGAGGAGAGTTGAGTTTGGTTGAGAGCGAGCTCTTGCTGTTCCTTGAGCTGGAGATCTCTATAGCATTTGGAGCATAGATTCTGCGTCGCCGGACTCCCGAAGAACCCACAGTTGTTCGCGCACAGACGCGGTGGCTGGCATCTATGTTCTTCCGCCATGGATTTTTTTTTAATTTTTCTCTCACCGACTGAAAAACAAAACCAAAAACAGATTTCGTAACGAATTATGAAAAACCTAATTGATTTATCAGAAAATAATTTTGTGACAGAGAAATCGATATCAGATTGATCGGATCTCCTTTTCCAAAAATTATCAGCAGAACAATCAAAGAGAGAGAGACATGTTACCTCCTCGGTTGTTTTGATTTGCCAATTGACGAGACGAGATCGGAATTAAATTCAGCTTTTCTTTTATTTTTTCTAGGTTTTTGATTTTGGAAGAGAGGAAATTAAAGGAAAAAGAGGAGAGGAATCGCGTAATGCCTTGGAAGGAAAACCGAAGGAATCTTTCCAACGAAAAATTATTACATGGAGTGGAAAAAAGAGGAAAGACGAAGGAAAAGAATAACAAAGGTAACTTGGGGGTCCGTGTGATTCCTGGTCCTCCAAGAAGGATGAAAGGAAAATTCCAGACACCTCCAGACTCTCTCTTGTTTTACTTTTATTTATTTTTTAATTTTCTTTTCCTTTTCTACCAAACGCTGTTTCTCTCTCTATATTACGCGTTAAATAAACGGAATTAAGGGTTAAGGCCAATCTTCTGGAAGCCGTTAAAGCTACGACTCCCAACTTTTGTTCTGTTTTTTTTTTTTTTTTGTTTTTTTTGACTTTTGCTATAAGATTTAGGGTCGATAAATTTCTTTAATCGTCACGCTTTGGAATTTGAACCCAATTGAACCAGTTGCAAGGTTCAGGTGAATTTGGACCGTTCACTTCGTATGGGTGGCACCAGCCGTGTGGGCCCCGCTTGATTTGGACAATCCAGCTATCCCTTAGCCATTGAATGTTACAACTTGGGCAGTCATGTTTGGGGATTGAGGGGATTTCGATACGGAGGAGGAGCTGAGTCAGCGTATTCAAGTCCAATTTGACGTGTGCTTCCAAATTGGAATGAGCAACGCAATAAATAATACAAGTTGGCGGATGTTAAATATTACAATTAAGCTCAAAAAGATGCCTGCAATTTTACATAAATTCATTATCTTGCAAACGATTCTTATTGCAACAACTATTCTTGTTTTAGATATTGAATTAGCTTTTAAAGATTTAATTTATGGTTGAAAATATGTTAGGCACTGTAATAGAACAATATCTACTAATAGAAGCATCCTTTCTTACTTTAAATGTCACAAGACTGACCATAATCTAT
This sequence comes from Artocarpus hirsutus, assembly GCA_946598075.1. Lineage (NCBI taxonomy): Eukaryota > Viridiplantae > Streptophyta > Magnoliopsida > Rosales > Moraceae > Artocarpus > Artocarpus hirsutus. The sequence goes on along the minus strand of CAMOHE010053151.1, from coordinate 3,934 downwards.
ATTAATGCAGCAAAGTCTTTTTTAAGAAAAAATGGAAATGAAAAGATTTAAATTCTTCACGTTACGGTAAAGTTTAGTGTGACACTACCATATACTATGCCTACAAATTGCATTTACATTTAAAATTTATTCGTTTGCTCATGTGTTATCTGAATGAAGGTAAAAAGGAAATTTAAACTACTTGTGAAATAACTATTCTTGTACAATAATAATAATAATAATAATAATAATAATAATAGAAAACTAGTTGTGAAACAAGATTAAGATATTTTACATAAATCTTATTTTTTAATTTAAAATCTCATTTTCACTTCTCAGTTAAAATGTGTTAAAACTAACCTTATATATTTTGATGCCGTAACAAAATTTTTTCGTTGCATTTCCACTAACATTTAGACAAAATAAATCTTATATTGCTTATTTAGATGAGGGTAAAATAGATAGGCTTTCAGGTTAAGAACTATCCTTGTAGCATCATAATAAGAATAATAACAATAATAATAATTTTGATGTTCGCGAAAAAAAAAGTTGTAGCCATAATATATGGGATTTTTATACTGAATTTAGATGAGGGTGACAGGTCAATGGCTTTCATGTTAAAAACTATCCTTGTAGCACAACAACAACGACAATTGTGGCATTTGAGAGAAGAATTAAAATCATAAAGTTTCAATCGCGTACTACAGCATATGAAACCTTTATATTGTAGTAAATTTTTGTTTTACACTATAATATGTGAGAGTATTATATTGTTTGTAATTAAAGTCTTATAGTTGGTGTCACAACCCGCCTTTTCGGGCTGTGATAAAACTCTTTCTTACTTCCTTAGGGGCAAAAATTTAGGATTTTTTTTTTTGAAACTGCAATAAATACTTTACTTACAATAATTTTGGTAACTTTTAAAATACTTTCATACACTTATATTTACATAATTATTCTTACTTTTACAACATTTTTTTACTCAAACATTTCATTTCAAAACAACTTAAAATTTACACAACAGAAACATTCAGTAGAAGACTCCATACCCAATCTGCACACAATATCCGTCCGTCAGCTCATCATTAAGATTTATTCTGACCTTCTTGTTGGAATACCTACAGCATGAAAAACTTAATGAGCTAATGTTCAGTAAGTCCCATAAATCCCACATGAACAATCAAATGAATGCATGATTCAATTATGCTTTCTTATGAACTTCCCTTATCTTCATCATTTCTTATCTTTAGCTAGCGCCCAAGTGTTCGTACCATTGTGCAATTTTATTTACGTCTACGTAACACCGTGACCATATTTTATCTTTTAAACTCCCCTTGCTTTGGGAGCCGGTACGACACTCTTCTTAATTCTTAGTATCATATTTACCAGTCCATTTATTATGGTTGACATACCAAGCATGATGTGACACTCACATGTTATTCATGA
>CAMOHE010053150.1:0-65292 GCA_946598075.1 Artocarpus hirsutus | reverse complement strand
AAATATGTGTATTTTATTTCGTGGTTTGTCGTGGTGTTTCTCTCTCTCTCTCTCTCTCTCTCTCTCTCTCTCTCTCTCTCTCTCTCTCTCTCTCTCTCTCTCTCTAATTTTAATATTTTTATCTTCTTTTTTTCTCCAGAGTATATCTTTTTTTCCTGTTGACGACTTTTCTTTTACATTGCTAGTCTATGCCCATGACATTTTTTTTTGAATGCTTAGTGAGTTTTTTTTTCTATAGTCTCTGCTCAAAGGGTTGAACTTTGAAGCACACATAAAAAAGGGTATTTTTTCATTTACTTTTTTTTTTTCTTGTCTTTGCTCTTTGGTCTTTGGTCTTTGGTTAGACGTGATGTGTTTTGGTCGGAGGACTTTTTTTTTTTTTTTTTTTTTTTGCGCTTAATGTATCGTAGTTTCTTTACAAAAAATATATATATTACTATATTTTATACAAAATTAGCGTTCGACTAACAATATATGATACTAAATTAGTTTCAGTATGTATTCTTACTTAGGATTTGATGCGTTTGTTTATGAGAAGGGTTTGCAATTGATTTTCCAGTTTTTTCTTTTTCCATTTACACTATTTGGAGACAAGATAAGATAGTAATCTATTAAATAATGAACGGAAAAAATAATGTGACGTTGTTGCAAATATTGAGTGCACAGAGTGTGTAGTGTGAACAGAGAAGGGATATTGATACTCTTCTAAATATTGTACTTAAAGACGAGTGATTTATTATCATGTAAGTTTGTGTAAGAAAATTGATAATTTTTTTTAACGTGGGAATGAATGATTTCAACTTTTCAATTCGCTTTATAATAGAGTCGTGTAAGCTTTTACTGTTAGGCTATAACTACAACAACTTGAGAAAATTGATAGTATAGATATCAAAAGAATTAGTGTTGGAAATAGTAAATTTTTTAACCAGGGCGTGAATTAAACCACAACTTAAAACTAAAAAAATTACTAGATAAAAAATGTTTTAAATCTCATCTAATAGGTCAACCATTTTTTTTTTCTTTTCAAAAAGATGTCATAAACGTATTCTAATTTTTGTATTTGCTTGTGTGTAAGTGTCTTATTAATGGCTTTGTTGTCGGTAGATTTTAAGATTAGTTGGCATCATTAATGCTTTATTTGGTAAAACTAATTATAATCAAACTTTTAATTAAAAATAATATAAAATTTTTATATATTATAATAAATAAATAAATAATATAATATAAAACTTTTACTTATTATATATTTTTTTTTACAATTTTAATAAATAGTTTTTATTATCGTCCTAAACTCCTTATAAAAATTGAACATGCAAGACTTGTCATGAATGTATGACAATCTTGTCGTACAAATAGAGCAGGCTAGGTTAGGATCGACAGTTAAGGCTTGCCCACTTGCATGTCAACTTTTCTGGGTCTTAATATTTTATCGTATACGTCATCATTTGACACATCCTCATCGCAATGTGTGCCAAATATACAACAGTTAAATAAATTTAAAAAGACTGGCTATGAGCCGATTATATCCAAGTTCAAATTTCATGAATAAATACCGTTGGCAAACTACCCACGGAACCTCATGTTCCTCAGCTTTCACAACTACACAAGCATATATTAACAAGCCAATTATTCAATGGTTTCTTCAACAAAATCCACTTGACTCGCTCAACCTTTGCTTAGCCGTTGTTTATTCTATAAGCTTTAAAAAAAAAGGAAGAAATTTGTTTCAAACCTCTTTTTCTTGTCACGTTTTTTCTCAGAAAAGTTCAATTTGAGTTTCTATTTAAACTTTCTGTTAAAACCTATAAACGAAACAAGCACAAGTCTATAATGACTGAAGAATTATAGTGCTGTCAGTATTTTTAAGGCATCTTGCGACAAATAATAATATATTAGTCTTATAAACAACTACAAGTTTAAATGCTCATGTGTAAACTGTAAAATATAAGAATAATATTCTTTTTCACACAGTTTTGATCTTTCTTTGATCATTTAATGCTTTAAAAAACAGGACCCCAATGTACTTATTAAAAAAAAAAAGAAGGAAAAAAATTAGCATTACCCCAATGGAGCAACCTTTTATTATGGCACATTGCATGTTGCTGATGTGAGTACTTGAATAATCTAAACCGCCATTACTGGTATATGATATGTCATATATCATGAACCCTATGTACATGCAAATAGTTGATAATGATCACGTCAGCTAAAAACCTGCTCTCCACACGGTGATAATTATTGACCATCCTTAACTAAAGCCATCTTTCTTTTCTTTTTTTTTTTTTCCAAGATAAGCATCAATAACTGGCCAAATGGACCATAGATAATTGAGAACAGAACTGTCAGCCACAAGATTTTTTGTCCAAAAACCCAAAAGAGCCTTTTTGCTGAGTTTGCCACGTGTGAACAAAAAATTTGAGCCATTATATTTAATTACAACTTTATTACCAACAAAAAAATAATAATAATATTTAGTTTAAAAAATATATTTATATTAAATTACACTCTATAATTTTAATTGTAACGAAGTTATAACCTATTAAATAAAAAAATTCAAAGTAAAGACATACTGTCGTTTCTGACTTTCCGGTTTGGAAATAAGTCAAATAATTCATTAATTTCACAAAATGTATTGTAACAATATTGGACAAATTTACAATTTTCTGAGCAGGAAAATTCTAGTTATGTGTCACGTCCAACCAAACCCAATTTGAGCTTTTTCTCCCACTGCTTTTAACAGTTCAAACCATACATATAATCGTATCCTTGGTTGAGAAAAACATGTTGTTGGTTAAATTGGCTGCTCTGAGTCTGAGCCACTTGAAGCTTGCCCATGTCTGGGTTTTGGTATGGCATTTCACCAAACTGGAGTTTTTGGACAAACCCAGTTCCTGAGTTTGGCAAAGTGTCGTTGATGTTGTTGTTCAAATCATGGGCTGAGTTGTTGAACGGGCTGTCACTCAAGAGTTGGGAAATTGGGCCCAAGTAGTCCAGTTCCAACAGATGTGCAAGGGAATAAGTCCTTGGAAATTTCAGCATTTGTTCCTCATTGGCCGCCTCGTGACCCCCAACAGCTGTTATATCAATATGAGGACTTAAATCTTCCACTTTTTGCTCTAGAGATTTGGCCATGTGCCTCTTCTTGTAGATCCTGCAAAGGACCCAGTCATCCAGCTGAAAAAAAGTAGAGAAAAAAAAATTAAAACAAAGATCTTTTTACGATAAATAATTAATTTCAAGCGTGTTTTTAAATATTAAATCTGTTAAAAAAACAGTCAAAAGAAATAAATTATTATATATATGTGTGTGTATGTATGAAACTGACAAAATCTAATACAGATTTAACGGTCCCGAACCGTTCAAATCTTAGATCAAGGACTTACCCTCATGGATCCAAGTTGTTTGGTGGTAACCTGTCGACGTGAATCAGTCAAGCGATATTCATGCATGATCCAATCGGTCTTGATGCCCTTTGGGGGCTTGCCCTTGTAAAAAACAAGAGCTTTCTTTACACCAACATACTTAGTCCCACTATAAATTGCCTTATCTGTGCCTGTGGCTTTCCAATAACCTGACACAGTTGCTCTATTTGGCCTAACCCCATTTGGGTACTTCCTGTCTCTTGGGCTAAAGAAATACCATTCATTTTCTCCAAACTCAGCTTTGTCTGCACTACTCAAAATTACACAATCAGTATAACTCTCAATAATATATATATATATATATATATATCCTACATATGTATATGCTTAAAAAAAATTATTGGATGAAAAATTATGAAATTTTTTGAATACTAACCAGGGAGTTCCCATGGATCAAATTTGTAAATATCAACTTCTGGGATTATGGAGACAGGGCATGGCCTTGAAGCGGCTTGGTTTTTGAGGTAATACACAATCAATTCCTCATCAGTTGGGTGAAATCTGAATCCAGGAGGAAGTGTTCCAGTGTTGGTTTTGCCCTCCATTATTGTTCTTTTCTTTTTTCTTCTTTTTTTTTTCTTGGGTAAGAAGCTAGAGCTAGAAGAGCTTTTTTTTTTTTTTTGGATGATTACTACATGGGTAAAGAGAGAAACGTAGGTGTTTGAAATGTTTGAAAGGAGACCAAGGGCCTTTTTATGGTTGAAGAGCTTGTCGTTTTGTGTTGGCATTACGATGGTTTTGGTTGGTTATTCCTTTGACTTTCTATACCTCCTATGACGACATTGATTGTACTCGCGGAAGTGAACAAAACACTTATGATGACCAATAATTTGGCTTTTCATCCTTGGTTCTTTGCACTTGCCATCACAAACTTTATCCGGAAGGGGATTATTCAATTAGAATAATGCCAAGATGCTTTGTCCAAATTTTCTTTGCCCCATCACACTCCCCAGTCAATTTTTTTTTTTTTTAATTTTTCAAGGAGCTATATTCTCAAGTCTTACCTTACCTTTCACATTTTCACACACAAATGTATGCATTAATCTCACTCACATGAGGGAATAAGAAAGAAGAATAAGTTTTTTACGTTTCCTTTTAAATATAATAAAAATTTATGCACGTATGGGCATTGTCAATTGAATTTTAAGATAAGAAAAAGTAGAAAAATATGAAAGGAGAATGCTAAATGGTGTGTTTTTTTTTTTTTTTTAAGATTTATAACTTAGTCTTACGGAACTCTTTGCTTGAATTGGTAAAAATAAGTTTGTTAAAGGATGTAAATTTATAGGTGAATAGTAACATGAATACTAATATCAAGTTTTTTACATTGTTATAAGCTAGGGACAAAGATGGATGTACACATTTTAAATTTTGGTTTCCTTTTTTAAAAAAATATATGTATATGTTTGATGAGGTAAAAGAGAGAGAACGAGAAAAAGAATCCTAGAGAGAGAAAGGGCTGAGGCCGACGGGCTAGTGCATCGCCAGTCTGCTGGCCTCAGTTTTTTGTCCGAAGTGTCGTCGTCGGCTAATCTTTGCCGTGTTGGGGTTTGTGTTGCTAGTGGAGAAAAGCTTCGCTTGGGTTGGAGGTCTAGCGCGAAGGTGGAAAAGAGTTTTGTTTCGCCACACGAGGCTGAGGAGGGAAAGGTTGTGGTCGTGTGTGGCGTTCGTGGGAGGCTCGAATCTCCCTTGGATATGGGTTGAGTTGGAAGGGCGAGGAAAGGTGTTCGGCTGTTTAGGGCTGCCATGGTTCGGGAGAGTTTGGCCGTGTCTGCCTAGCGCCAGCGAAGAAGGGCCTTGCCGTTGTAGGAGCTGGGATAGTTCCGCTGGTTGAAGGTGGGTTGCGGTGGTTGAGGTCTTGCCTAGGAATGGCTGAAGAGGGGGCCAAGGGCCGTTGGTGCTCTCTAGAGGGTAGGTGGCTGGAGCTGGGTGCTGATGGCTTCTGGGTTGCTGGCATTGAGGGGCCTTAGATGCGGGATGGCAGTGGAGACCATGTTCTGGTCTTATGTTCTATGTTTTGTTTTGTGTTTTGTTTATATTTTGAGTTTGTTATCATAAAGGCAGTGGCTTCCTTACTAGCCGTTTGGGTTATGTTTGTAATCTTTATGTTGTTGCAAGTTGGATTAGGTATAGAGGATGGTTTCCTCATGTAACACCTGCTTTTTTTTAACGAACGACATGTAAGATTTTATGATTTTATGCAAAAATATGAATGAAAATTATGACTTAGAAGCACATTTGTGTGATGCTTGTGAATGTGATATTTATGATTATGGAGTTTGTTGAGGGATTTGGTTCCTTAGCCGAAGCCCGGCAGGTCTCTCGAATGTATTGCTAGGAGGCTACTTGGGGAGCCTCTACATGGATTTGCCTCACGCGGGGGGAGCGCATCTCTTGGGTTTGAACATTTAACCTCTTGAATAAGAGGTTTTTAGTTGCTTCCTAGGTACCAATCCAACTATTTAGTTGAATTGGTACTTGGGAAGCAACTTAAGGCCCTCTTATGCGAGTGGTCACAGGTTCGAACCTAACTAGAAGTTCTAGCGACTTATAGTACTTAATGTATGATTATTGTATTTTTGTTTGTAAATTGTTTATTTTGATGAATTACTTGAATTTTTTTTTGTTTGGATGTGATACTTTAATCTTTTGGATTTTTGGAGGATTTATGTTAATTTTTAGAATTTATTTGAATTTTAGATTTTTTTTTCAATTTTTAGAAACTACATCCTTTATTATTTAATTTTTTGAATTTTTTGTTAAAAAAAATAAACTTCTTTGGGGCTTCTTCTTCTTCACGTCCAAAAGTTGAAGGGTGCTCATTTAATTCAAAATTTATGTTTTAATGCTTCACACCTAAAGCTCCTAGAAAATCCTTTCTAACTCAACTAAATTATTGTTTATGACATGTGGGTATATTTTTTTAAACCAAATGCCCATGCATCACCTATGTTACTCACCTGACAACTCATCGTCATCCCACCTTCAATGTCACCCTTCTATTTGGTTGCTTATCCTTTCCTAACTCAGTCACGTGAAGCTATTCATTGTACTCAGAACTAAAACACCTGCATGTTCCATCTCTCCCACGTGCTCCATGTCCCTCTTGAGAAAAACTGTTATTCTCCATAGGTTATCATTATTATTCCATTCTGTTCCATGTGCCCATGTGTTGGTAACTTTACCACATTCTTTGCACATCACTTCAAGATTCAAAACACCTTTTCGTTTTCTCTCATTCATTCTCCCTCACATCACTCTCGTTCTTCGTCACGTTTCCTTCACGGCCGAGACACACACACAAAAGCTCACACACTCATGTCTTGCGACCAAGTCCTATTGACCCTTAATCTCTTTCTTTGATCCCTACAACCTGTCACCAACCATTTATGAAGTAATAAGTAAGTCAAACAATCCAAACCGGAGACCAAACCATAGAGTTACAACATATTCACTAAAATCATTATCAGAGTCAGAACAGAGTTTTGACCACGTCTTGAAGTCGATTTTTCTATCTATTTTTGTACAAAAGTTTTTCTATGCTATTATGATATATGTAGGTTTGATTTTATGTGGTTTAATGTTTAGTTTTGTTTAAGAAACAAGTTTTTTTTGTGATTATTACTCTTAAACTCATTTTTAGGCCAAAAATTTGCACTATGGAATTTTCTAAGAAAGATAGAAATAAGATTTTATGAAAATTCGCTTTGGCCATTTTCATATATACATACATACATATATATATATATATATTATACATGTCTTATAAAATTTCAGGTTCAAATACACTATTTATGATATTTTTGGTGAATTTATACTAAATGTTGTTTCTTACACTTCTTAAACTACCTTTAAATTTAATGAGTTGTTTGGTGATGTTATAGGATGTGTTTAATTCCGTAAAAATTTATGAATGCTTATTCATATGTGTAGTTGTTGTCTACAAAATTTTGGTTCTATGCAAATATTAGAAATTAAGTTTAAAAATCTTAAAAAATGTACTGCTCAGTTGTTTCAGCAGAATTCTAGCAGTGTTTTTGTAAATGTTAAAAGATTAGAAAAATACATAAAATTATCCAAATATGATGAAAATAAATGTGGTCCTATATATAGATGCTACGAATATTATTCTAAAATTTTAGATTAATTAAAAGTTTGTATGATTTTAAAAAATTCCTTTAATGCCGATTGCCAGTGGGATTTTTAGATAAGTATTTTTGTTTTGTGAATTCTAAAGTGTAGAAAAAATATTTATAGTGATCCAACCATGATAAAAATAAATATAGTACTAAGTATAGATATTAGAAACCTTGTATTAAGGTTTTAAACTTATTGAAATTTTGTATGAATATACAAAATTCGTTGATTAGTGACAGCCTGTAGTATTTTTTTAACAACAGTGTTATGAATTGAAAAATACGAAATAATTTTTTACAATAATCTAAATGTGATGAAATTAAATCTAGTGATGTTTATACATGCTTTAAATGCTTTGTAAAAAAGTTAGATTTGTTTGAATTTTGTGTGATTTTTAAAAATTCATGAACTGTTGACTATAGATGATGTTTTTTCAAAAATAGTATAGTGTTTTGAAAAATATAAAAATAGTACTTACAGTAACCAAAAAGTTATGAAAGTTAATTTGATGATATGTGTAGATGTTAGGAACATCGTATTAAAATTTCAAAGTCATTGGAATTTTGTAGAAAGAAATCGTTGAATACCGACTGTCGGGCTAAATTTGTGAATCTGTGTAGCATGTGGTGTATTTGTATAAATTATTCTAAGTGATCAAGCACGGTATTGCTTGTTGCCATGATGATGAATACGATGTTTTGAGTATGTTCTTATATCAAGAATATTTCTTTTTATCACCAGGTCATAATGTTAAATACTTTTGAGGCATTTAAATCGTTAGAAGTGGAGAGGAACCATCCATTTGCAAGAGATTAAGTAATTCACTACAAGCCAAGTAAGTACATTCTCACCTGTAACATGATAAAAAATTGTGAAAAGTTTTGAGACATGTTATATGTTATTATATTATTCTCGTTTAAAAGATCCCTTTTACAATGGTTTTGAAGAATATCTTTTTATGAATGTTTTCAATGTTTGTTTTATGATACATAAGACGTTTTCTTAAATATATATATATATATATATATATATATATCACACAATCAAGGCGTTACACACTCGATGATGATGTTAGTCCCCTAAGATGAACTTGTCACATTTGGTTTGGGATTAGCTACCTCTCTCCTCTTCCGATGGCACGTCCTAATGATGGTAATGTTGATGATGTAATGCCAGGGCCTTAAAGAATAAAATGAACAGTTTTAATATGGAAAAAGGAAAAGGAAAGATATGTTCTTAAGAAGTTTACTTTATGCAGTATAAAGATTATATCAAAGATTCAATGGCATGTGTTTACATTTAAAGTTTTTATAATATTTTGTGTGATCTCATATGTACTTACTAAGCTTAATGTTTACTTAAGTTATATCATGTTGCAGATAAGAGTAAGGCTACTGCTACGATGGAGGATGGACAGACAGATGTGTATGTAAGGAATGTGGTGTTGGAACATGGAGTCACGTTATGAAATAAAAAAATAATAAATCTATGTTAAATTTATTTTTGCACATTACGAGACTTATTTAATTGTTACGTTTTTGCTACTCTCATGAACTCGGTATTATGTTGTTGGGTTGTTGAACTTTGGTTTGTAATAATTTATGTATTACGATTTAATTACATGTTACATATCTATTATGTTAAGATTAACTATTTTCGCATGTAGTCGGTTAGCCGAATACCTTAGATATTCCGTCAGGCTAACCGAGGAGAAAAAACTATTCAAAGTAAGTAAATATCGAATCTATTTGAAAGTTGCAGTCATAGAAAATTTTAAGAGCAGACATTTATAAATAAACTAATTATTTTAAGAGTAAAGTAAAAGTGTTTTTTCATATGTTCTTGTGAAGATAAACCTAATTAGTAAAAAAAAAATAATAGGCTGAAATTTCTGGGTAAATAATTAAACAATATTTACATGTTTGGGTTTTTTCTATTGAATAATTAAGAGATAACAATAAAGAGTTAATGACTTCTGTGATGACTATAAGGGGATGTTACACCCCACGCCTTTTTGTTGGTTTGGTGGTGTCCTGAGTTAGGATCAGGTAAAGGTGTGGCCTTTCTCTATGGTCACTAGGACCATTGTTAGTAGGAGTATAGATCCATGTTTGGTTAGGGTTTCTTTTTGCTCTGTCGTTAGGAGCTCGGATTCCTGAGTAGGTTCTTCGAGTATGAATGGATACTCGTTCTTAGATCCTTAGACCTTTGGCTTGACCTTAACATGTTTTGGCTATTTTTAATAATATTTGTCTTTTCTCCTGTTGAAGGCCTTAACTACCAAAAAAAAAAAAAAAAAAGGAATAAACTCTATGACAATTTACGCATGATTAAGAATTACATTTTCTTGATTTTTTTTTTTTGAAAAGGCATCCTCTTGATTCATAGTTCGCGAAAAGCTTTGAGACTTTGAATTCTTACTTTAAAGATAAGAAATGTTAATCAAACATCAAAGAAAAAAAGGTACATGATTACCAAAAGCTCATTTGATTGGATATATCATGGAATTCAAAAGGCAAATACATGGCACATGGTGGTCAATTTTACCTAAAAAGGTACGTGAAGAAGAGAAGTAGTGTCACTCAAAGGAACTTTGAATTTGCAGCCTTGCTGGAATATGCCTTATGATAGACTATGGATCTATGTTTGATGTTTTCTAAGTAGACCATCTTTAAGCCAAATTCGAAAATCAATACTATGTTTGGCATAAAAATGTGAAAGTAGCATATTTAATATATATTTCTAATTTTTAACTCAATGCTTGATATTATTTTAAAGATAAATACTAAGATCATATCAACTCTAATCGTGATTTATGTATTGATATATAACTTGTCATGTTTTTATTAGTAGTTGTTTAAAAGATTGACACATTAATAAGTTGTATTTACCAGTGAATTAACAACAACTTAAAGAGTATTTAAAAACCAAATTGGAACTTAAACATTATAACATGTGAGAGTTTTACACAACATATATTTGCTTTTACACTATACCATGTGAGAGCTTTGTATTCTAACAGGTGGAATTTTAATGTTAGAATTTGATTTCCAAACACTAAGACAATAGGTACAAAAGCTGATATTAGAGTTGGTATTTTAAAATTTTTATGCTTTGTTTAAAAGAGTAGTTCTAACTATTTAGTTTAAACCGCAACAGTGTAAAGCTTTCATATTTTATAGTATAAAGTTAAAGTTTATTATAGTATAAAATTTTTATATATTATAATGTGTAGTTTCAACTACATAGTTTTAGCTATTCTCTCGAACACCCTATAAGTATTGGGAAAGAAGATAGGCGAGTAGAGAACGGTTCCGACAGTCGCAGAAGTGGACCTTGTCGTCCAATTACCTTGGATAGATTTAAACGACAAACAATTTGTTGGAAGCGACGAACCAGTCCACAAAACGTAGCTATCAAGCCCGCTTAACATGCGACGCGTGTCTATTCCAAAACAGAATTATAACAAAAAGGCGGATAAGCACTAAACTAGGGAATGTAATGCGCGGATTTCAATTGTGGTGCTTATCCTGCCACGTCAACTGTGTCACCACTTCAAGTTCAAAGAAAGATATTTCCAATGTGTGACGAGGTATGCAATACAATTAGACCACGTGTTCTGGCGTGATCCTTAGGATTAGCATGGGATTACCACGTGGCAGTCATCAACTTTGTGGGAATCCGAACAAGATTAAAGGGGAGAATATTCTAATGAATCCGTTATCTTCTGAGTTCTTCAGGTCACTTTTTTCGTTTTTTGCTTTTTTGTTCTGACTTATGACTTTACCTTGTGTTTGGTTCGTTAGCATATCATATGATAACGCGTGGTAGTAAGGACTTGATAGTTGGCGGCTTGTCTTTATCATTATTGCTGCTTAATTTTTTTTGCTTTTCTTAAAAAAAGAAAGTTGACGATAAGGGGTTCCTGGTCCTACTGTAGTGGTTCAATCACTTCTAGCCATATGATACATTAATAGGATATTTGATACGTTAATTAAAAAATATCACAACAGGTAAAACTTTTATGCTGTAGTTATTTTTTATTAAGCATCAATATGTTAAACACTTTATAACTTAGAGGAATTCATCCAATTTAATTTGTATTTTTCTAACCTAAACTAGTTGGATTCTTGCAAGTATTATTTTACAAATCTACTTTTGAGTCAAAAGTTTTTTGAAATACAAATTTTATGAAAAAAATAAGGTAACAAAATTGAAAAGAACCAAAATTATTAATTTTGTGGTTTAAATTACATTCTCAAACGGTCTATGAATTCAATTTATATAAAGTGCGAATATGATTAGATATTTAGGCTTAAAAATTCAAATTTTTAGATTGATTTTACAAATAAAGTTTGTGTGTATTTTGTTTTGAAAATAACATAATAAAACTAGGCAAAAAAAAAAAAAAAACTAGTGTGCATAAATTCATAAATAATAAATAAGGTCATATTTAATACTCTCGATAATTTCACATAATTTAAGAAGTTGGATTTCATACACAGATCCACAAAAATCCACATACATAATTTTAAACATTTTAAAATATAAAAAATGTAACATATTTATATTTTTATGTAATTTAGCATACATAAAGTGCAGATCAATAATTCATATCGGTTACTTTTTCTCTTTCCTCAATCTACAACTAATCTGCACAAGAACACAAGTGGGGAGTTGAGAAAATATACCAACCAATATAATCCTCATTATTTGCTTCTCTGCACTTTGCGAATTAAATCGAAACAGTTTAATCAATTTGAATGGGTATTTACAAATTTTGAATAGCCCTTATAAAGTTAATAAGTACATGTAATATTTTTATATCGCTATAGTTTGACAAATGAGTTTAAGCTCATAAATTAAGCTCTCATGTGTTATAATTTAGAAGAAAAGTATGCTTTAATATAAAAATCTTACATGTTAAGTCAAAAACCCATATTATTCTTCAAAATCCATTTAAGAACTTGTTCCAAGAAAGATCCATTTGGAAACTTTTTGACATTTGACCACCGAAACTGGTCTATATTAAATTTTGCATGCTCGAAATTTTACTTCTTTACACGCAAATTCGATCAAGTTTCCCTTCGAACATCGGCAGGAGATATATACTTTGACTTATGTTACGTTGCACACTTATTTTTAACGAGAATTTGATATGATAAAATCATAAAAACTTGAGTCTTTTTTTTTTTTTTTTCCCGTAAATCAAGTTTCATAAAATCATGACTGTTTGGCTGCGCAACTAGTGTTGAGAATCGCGGACTGTGATGCCAAGTCAAAATCTTTTGTATCAAATAGTTTCTAAATTGTTCTCGTGGTGTCATTAATGTGCCACATGTTGTTGATTTTGGACATTATTGATTTATCCAACTTGGTAAATAGTTTTGATAATTAAGGTGTTTGAGATAATAGTTTAAACTATCCGTTTGAGTCTAAAAACTATAGCATGTGAAAGGTTTATATGGTAGTTTTTTACTATAACATGTAAGAGCTTCACACTGTTTACAGTTTAAACTGTTAATTTGAAATACTATTTCAAACATCCTAAAGATGTAATGACATGTTGATATTTATGCAAATTTATCCAAAAAATCATATTGGTTTTCTACTTCAGATTTAATGTTAGAGCTATTATGAACCTTGCTCAATTCCTAAATCCCATAGAGTTAAAACTCAATGCAATTAAATCCTCGTCAGTTTGATATACAAACATTTTAAAGAAACCGTATTGATCGGATAGCGTTGTCACATTTTATTGAAGAGAATATAAAACAAAATAGGCTACTATTGAATTTTAAGCAAAAAGAAAAATCTTCCCGCCATTTTTGGACACTACGGACATTTTGTTGACAGTTTAGAAAAAATATATATATCTTTTTTTCATTAATAATTATACATAAATAGCCATGTCAAAACTTTAAAATATGAGAATGTTGTAGATATCTTCATTGATAATTATGCATAAATATTATCTAGTTTTAAATTTTACTTTTTTTATTATCACAAAATTATAATTATTATGGGCCTAATATTAAAGATAGTAGTACATTATACATATAATTTAGACAATTCTATAATAATAAAAACAATAATACTTAGACATATATTAGAAATTCCTTTGAATATGTAATTGAATAACTACCTAGTAAGGTATTCACTAGATACGGTTAAATAACACTAAAAAAAAAGGGTTTTTTTTTATCATTTTAATATCATGTTATTTTAAGTAAACATCATAATGATACTTTATTGTTTGAAAAATATCAAAACGGTACTTTGTACTGTTTTAAAATATTGTTTGAGTACTCAGAACTCATGTTTAGTAACATGAAATTTCAGACTTATCCTTTTATTAGTTTTAAAATGATTAAAAAATAATTAATTTTGTATTTTTGAATTTATTTTTATCATTTTCTTTTATTAATTAAAAAGTAAGTATGAAATTTTATGTGTTAATATAGGTGGCAATTCATGTTGACGGGTTAGGTTAAGAGTCAATTTTTACATAAACTAGTTCGACACTAACCCGACCCATTACATAAACAAGCTAAGAAATTTCAACATTAACACAACCTATTTTGACATGGTTGACATGAACACAACTCTTACTAACCTGTTCTTTATGCAACTTATGAAACGCCAACAACCCGTAACCCGCCAATGACCTGCAACTCACCAATGATCTGCAACCCGTCAATGACCCGTAATAACTTGCACTAACCCGTGACATTTTTAACTTTGGATTTATATTAATATAACATAAAAACAAACATAAAATAAATTTCCTCAAAATCAACTGAATTCCATACTACAACAACAATAAAAAATTGTCCTAAAATTTTAAAAAATCCAACAAAATAACAAGTCCAACAAAATAACAAGTCCAACAAAATAAAAAAAATCTCAAGTGATCAAGCTAAAATAATCTTTTTATTGCTCAGTGTTAAAATCAATTTAGTTTGAAATTTAGTCTGAAATTAAGTAGCCTAGGGTTTTGTCTTATGAGAATGTTTGATAATAAAAAATATATTAAAAAATACTTAAATTATTAATAGCGGGTCAGACTGGCCATTTTAATGTCATGTGGGTTGACTCGAATAAAATCGGTTTTTGGACGGATCAGTTTCGGGTTGACACTAAAATGACTTGTGGTCAATTTTTTTGACCCTAACTTGTAAAAAAGGATCTCAGGTTTTTGTTGTGTTGTTGTATCATAATTTGTATTGCCAACCCTAAATACAAGGGTTTAGGGTATCAAAATGGACTTTTGAAAACTAAAATGTACCATTTTAAAATTTTTCAAACAATAAGATGCCAATGTGATATTTTTGAAGGATGATGTCTTCTTTAAAACACTTGATACTAACATGATCATAATCCAAAAAAAAAAAGACAAAGAAAAAATTACAATATATGACTAAATTATTGTTAAGACATTGAAATTCAACACAAAATTCAGAATATCTTAATAATGTCCCTAATGACATAGTAGTCATTTTAATGATGTCATATTTTGTATTATATAATTACGTAGTAATTATTTTAATAATATCATTTTGAGACATATGTTGAATATTTACAAACTAAAAGTTGATTTGATTACTACCACTTATGTGGTACCATCTTTAAATTTTACCACTCTTGTAAAAAAAATAAAACATACCACTTTTAGAAAATAGAATAAAAAAATTGATCTTGAGTCCATCACTGATGGACTCAAGACTATCAAGGATAACTTCAAGTCTATCATTAATGATCTCAAAGTCTATTATTGTTGACCTGGAGTCTATCATATACTAAAGTTAATATTGATGAACGGATTTATTACACCCATTTGCATCATTTTCGCCCCCCACATCTGAAATAAAAGATATCTTAAGCTTTGAAATCTCAAACGATTCACAAAAAGCTTCAAGAAAAGATCGGGTCCAAAGATGCACACACAAGATCTCCTTGTTAGATTTACGCCACCAATGGATGAGTAAGTCCGACGAGACATTGCTACAGACTAGCGAGTACCTTCACTAATTGGTGGTAGTCTCCTTCGCGACAGATGACAACGCCTACCATCCCTATGTCAGATCTAGCAATTCTCTCCATGGTGGCTCGATTGGCTTTTGAGATCTCTGCAAATGAAGTTCGGCCTACAGGGGAGGATGGCAATTGGCTTGCCCTCGTGATCGTCGTTCACGTTGATCTGTCGAGGATCGCCGAGATCTTTCTTCGGCCATTGCAAGAATGTCAAGTTGTTCTCACCGTTATTTCACACACGAAGAACAAAGACCGTCGCAATCCAATGATCCTCATCGCCATTCATCTCCTTTGTGAAGTTGGCTGTTGAATTACAAAGCTTTTCGGATTCATGAAACAGACAAAGGGAAAGATTGCCCTTTTACATAGTAGAAGTTGTAGGATTCAAAGGCTATGCAGAAAGTGGCATGAATGTAATATAAGTTAAAAAAAAAGTGGTGATAGAATTAATTATCTTTAGAAGCTGGAGTCATATTTTAATTCAATAAACTTAATTGGATAATTTGTTTCATTAATTTAAAAGACAAATAGTTAAATAACTTAAGAGTTGTTGGTCCTAATTTAAACAAGAAAGAATGGGAGAAATAAACTACACTTATATAAGAATAAAAATTAATATGCCAACTTTAAATCAATGAAAATAAATAGGCCAAAAATATGTAAAAACATATTTGTTAACTAGATAAATTACAACAGTACCTCTAATTTATTTTATGGTTTTTTTTCCCTCTCTCTCGTCTTTCTTCTCCATCCACATGTCTCTCTTTCTCCTCTGATATTATTATTTTTTTTCTTCCTTCTTCTCCCCACCTGTTTCTTTGGCTTTTTCGTCTGATTTCCTCATCGGATGCACCATCGACGGAATTGTCGAAGATAGGCCACACAAAGTTGATAGAGAGCGACGACGGCCTTTGTGACGATTGACTCGTTGTTTGAGTTTGAGCTCACCGTCGTCATCCAAGCCCGAGCTTGCCATCATCGTTCGAAGATCAAAAATCGCGAGCCACCAGTCACTAGGGAGATCTCGAACCGCCAATCGTTGGGGTGATCGCGAAGCTTTAGACACTAGGGAGAACATTGTCGTCTGGAGCAGTCCACATCGCTAGAGCAAGCAAGTGCAGAAGTCGTAGAGGTAGCATTTTCGTTGCCGGAATTGCACGGAGCGCAACCGTTGGCGTCTCACGAGGTTGCCGGATGTGCGAGGTAGTCGGAGTCACATAAGGAGAGGCTATCAGAGTCTTGGAAGAGCAGCTTTGTTGTTGGAGTCACATTGTAGAAAAAGACTTGGATGGAAGGGATTGCGAAAAAAAGAGAGGGTAAAGTTGGAAAATTAAAAAATTAAAATAGAAATTGGGCCATTAATTTTTATCTCATGTAAGAATCATTGTTTACTAAAAAGGTTAATGAGACAATTGGCCAATTATATTTGTTGAATTGAAATATGACTTTAATTTGTAAAAATTTTAGAAATGTCTCGTAATGATATCATTGAAATTATTTATATGTAATTATATAGTACAATATGTAATATCATTAAAATAATTACTATATCATTAAAGATATTTTTAATATATTTTAGATATTGTGTTAGATTTTAATTTTATAACAATAATTTAGACATATATTGTAATTTTTTCTATTTTAATAAAAGTTTAAAAAATGCTCTATATAGTGCAATTCCCTTTAATGTTTGAGCCGAAAGTGGGCTAATTTGCTGGTCCAGAACCCACGGAAGGCCCAAGTGGGATCCCTCTTTAGCCCGCGAAATCTATTGATGCAAGTTGCAACACAAAGGAATTTTTGTGGCACTCCTTTCGTAAGTCCTCTCAGAGTCGTCTTCTTCTTCTCTGAGTTAGGGTTTTTCTTCTGGTTAACGACAAAACGACACAAAAAGCCTCTTCCTTTATCGTCTTCATTGCCGTCCTTATTAGGGTTTTGTCTTCTTTATTGTAAGATTCATGCAAAGAATTTCTCTTCTTTATTTTCCGTATCTTGGAATTTGTGTTCTTATTATAATGTCCGATTAAATTTCTCAAGAGGAAAAAAAGCTTTTATTTTAGCTTAAATTTCTTCTTTTTACAAGCTTTCTTGTAATTTTTTCTGTTTTTCGGTGCATCTGATCTTTTTTTTGTTTGACGTGCAGGGTAATTGTCGTAATATTCTGCGCGTATGCGAAAATAAGATGTATTCCTCCAGAGGAAATAATGCGTACGGACAACAATCTTATGCTGGGCAATCTGCTTATGGCCAGAATGTAATCTTTTCTCTCGTTATTTTCCATAATTTACATTTTATCCCATATTTTCTTGCCGGGTTTTTGGCTTTGATTGGTGTTGGAAGAAATTTCTTTACAAGATTCTTGTTAGATGATATTATTCTAGGTTTTTCACATAGAATTGGTATTGTCAATTTACCGTTGACTCTAATCTGAAGGGATGCTTGGGGACCAACTTAAGGTCTTCATTTTTGTGGTTTTTCAGTTTATGTTTCATTAAATTAGTTGTTTGTTGTTGGTCAATTTTCTTGCTTCTGCTATTAGATTCTCAAAAATCAAGAATGTAACTTTTTATTTGTGTTGGGTTGATGTTTGTAGGCACTAGGATCTGCTTATTCAGGAAGTACCGTTGGAGGGCCTGAAGGGGGTCCTCAGCTTTCCATGGCGTCACGCCATTCTTCCATGTTAAGTGGTTCCCAAGAAGCCGATGCTGCCGGTTACAGATCCCATTCTGCTGCCACAGCTCATTATGGTGGACAATATAGTTCTGTGTATGGCTCAGCTGCTTTGACCAGTGTCTCCCAGGTCAGAGGGTTTGCTTTTAAGATTAATATGCGATTGTTTGCTGTATCTACACTACTAGTTTTACATAGTGTCAGATGCTCAAGAGTTTAGATATTTTGGGGAGTTCTTTTTAGATTTGAGTACAAAAGCATAATGGAATGTTGTTTAAGCAGGTTCCTGCAATAACTGTCAAAGCCGGTTCTTCTGCTTTGGAAGGTCGTGCTGGCTATACCTCAGCCATAACAGATTCGCCTAAATTCTCATCTGGTGACTATGTCCCGTCTTCAAGCCATGGTTATGGCCACAAAGCGGGTCAATTATATGCAGATAAGGTGTCTGATTTTCCTGTGATTGACAGAAGGCAATATGGTGAACGTCAGAGTTCTTATCTGGGCCGGGATTTACAAAATGAAACCACTGGACGATATACTGATTCTGTTAGTTTTGCTCATCAGCATCAGGTATTGGTTTGTAGTGTTTTCTTTAAATTACTAAATTTGTTACTTTGTTCGTTCTTCTTCCTCTAAATTTGTTATTTTCTTTTACTATGTCTTCTTTCCTTGTGGTCTGCTTGGTCCTCGCTTGATTATAACTTTCCTTTTTTATCTGTCGTGACAGAGTGAGATTTATGACAGAATTGATCAGGCAGTGCTGCTTCGGCAAGAACAGTTACTGAAAGCACAGTCATTGCAATCTGCTACTCTTGATGGGAATTCTAGGTACGTTTCTTCGATATTATGTTTTAAGTGTAATTGATTTTGAACTTGATGGAAACTCATAAGTTCATATTTAACCCTAGCTAGATATGTTTCTCTACAATATGAACATCCAAGATCATTCCCGCCTTTTAAGTTGGCCTACTCTTACTGGTGATGGTCTGTGGACAGCCATCTGTAGATGGTAATATGTTTCTATTAGAACTGAGTAGCAACACATTTCTGGCAGAGAAAGTGATTATCTTGCAGCAAGATCTGCTGTGAGTCGTCATACCACCCAAGATCTCATCTCACTTGGAGGAAGAATGGATGCTGATTCTCGCGGTTTATCGATCCTTAGTGCTTCATCATTCAGCGCTCAACATGCCCCATCAATATTGGGGGCCGCTCCACGGAGAAATGTTGACGATCTCGTATATGCTCAAAGTTCTTCAAATCCTGGTTATGGAGTTAGCCTCCCTCCTGGTAGGGATTACGCCACAGGGAAAGGGCTCCGCGTCCCATCACTTGATCTAGAATATCCGGGTAGCGTGTTGCCTCATGGTGGTCATTCAAGGATTGACGAGCACAAGGGTGATAGGGCTAGTTACCTTCGAGATTTCGAGCTAAGGGAGGAGGAACGTCGTCGCGAGCGGTTGCGTGAGAGAGAAAGAGACAGAGAAAGGGAGAAGGAACGAGAACGTGAACGAGATCGAGATCGAGAACGAGAACGTGAACGGGACAGAGAAAGAGAGCGTGAACGGGAACGCATTTTGGAGCGGCGGGAGAAGGAGAGAGAGCGGGAACGCAAACGTGGACTTGACACAAGGCGGGAAAGAAGTCCAATAAGACTTTCTAGCGATCGCCGAGGCTCATCTTTGTTGAAGGAGGGGAGACCTTTGCGGCGGGATTCCCCACATCATGAAGCTTTACATAGGTGGATCATCTTGTTTAATTTCGCGTCGACTACTTCTGAATATAGCTGCTTGTATGTTGCGGCCTTTTGTCACTAACTTGGTGTTCTGTTATCCTGAAGGCGTCGTTCCCCTGTTAAAGAAAAAAGGAGAGAATATGTCTGCAAGGTAAAAATAGAAAAAAGAAAAGCTTAGTTGATAAAATGATAATGAAATTCGTACCACTCCCTTCTATTGCATCTCCTTTCTGTCTCTTGAGGATCAGGAATTGGGTTTTCCATTCTGTTCATTGGCACGGGATTTTAGGTTTGACTTCCTTGAATTTCCATAACCTTGTTTGCTTCTATAATTAGATGGACTTAAGGCCTTCTATTTTCCTGTCAGTTCCTCCTGTTTTTTCTTTGCTTTTCTTTTTTTCGAATGCAATGTTTCTATCCCCATTTCTGGTTATTATTACTGTTCTTTGATTGCGCTTGCCCTTGGCTCCATCTATTTCGTTGCTTCCTCTTCTGTCTCCGGATCTCTTCCTTCGCCTATTTATTTTTTTTCGTCTTTTTTATCTTCTTCCCTCCCTCTTCGTTATGCTGCCTTCTTCTTTTTCCTACCACTTCGTTGTGCTGCTAACGTCTGGACATTAGAGTTTGGAGTTTCATGATGTGTTGGAAAGCCTAAACTCAAACAGTAGCACCCTTACTGTGCAACGTTTCCTGCTTCTTAGTTGATGGTCGATTGTTCTTGGACGCGAGTAACTCCAGCAACATAAAATTCAGTTATTAGAAATTGTCATAATATTTTTAAACTAATTTGTGTTTATGGATGTCATTGCCTTGTCTAATTATGCCGCCTATTGCAGGTTTACACTTCCAGTTTGGTCGATGTAGAGAGGGATTATTTGTGCATAGACAAGCGATACCCGAGGCTCTTCATATCCCCAGAGTTCTCCAAGGTCTATCTTTAGTGTTTTATGTTCACCTGATGACCATTTTTTTACCCTTTTTTTTTAATTATTTCAGGCTGTTGTATACTGGCCTAAGGAGAACCTTAAACTTTCAATCCATACTCCCGTCAGGTAATATGCTTGTAGAAAATTGTGTTTCGTGGTTTGTGAAAGTTATCTATTTGTTTCTGATAAAGATATTAACTTACACTTTGTCATGTTTTCTCAGATTGGGGGTGTGGATTTTCACCAATGATATTTTAATTGTTGTTTTTCGAAAGCGTCTGAAGCTTTCTTGTAAACTGGTTTGATCTTGTGTGAAAATTAAAAAGGAGACAGAATTTTGGTGCATTAAAGTAGTTTATGTTCTATATATAGCTGGATTCTTTTTCATCAATGTTTTGCATCAGTTTCTTAAAACAGTTTTTTTGCATTTGCGTATTTTATTATGAGAAGAGAAAAAGAATAGTAATTGTTGAGTATTGGTGTGGTGAACAGTTTTGAGCATGGTTTCATTGAAGAAGAGAGTGCAGCTGCGGTGAAAAAGGATTCCACTACCCTTTTGGCTGAAGAATCTGTAAAATCAGGGAATGGAAATACAGTTTGGAATGCAAAGGTCAGAGACTTCTGTAGTAAAAAAAAATCTTCGTTAGTTACTTGATCTCAAAGTGATCAATCAAAGTTCCTTCACAAAAGCTTGCGTCAGAGTGAACTTCAAAATCAATATCATAATTATAATTTGCATTTAAGCCTTTAGAACAGTAAGGAAATTTGTGTTTTGTTTTATGTACTTTTAACATTTGAACTTCCTCCTTCATACATGCGAGAGATCCATATCGGATTAGCACCCTTCTTTTTTCACATGCTAAATTTCTGCATGAATTTTTGGGCAACCCTTACTATTACCCTTCTGTAAAAAGAATAATTCATTGTTTGGACTAGTTGGTAGAAGCACGGGCACCATTTATTTTAGAATTTTGTCCATTCTTATCTTTTCTATCGGATAGAACATTAGAATTGTGACAAATTTTCTGCTTGATTAGACTTCTCTTTTTGTTCCTTGGTCAGGTTATTCTAATGAGTGGAATTAGCAAGAATTATCTGGAGGATCTTGCATCTGAAAAAGTTTATGATGATCGCATACCCCATGTATACAACATCTTGCGGTTTGCTGTTCTTAGAAAGGATCATTCTTTAGTGGCAATTGGTGGCCCGTGGCATGCTGTTGATGGTGGTGACCCATCAGTTGATGATACCTCTCTAATTCAAGCTGCAAAAAGGTTATACCTTGCCCTCTCCCTTTTACGTATTACACACAACAGAAACTATGCTTTCTTAAGTGAACTGAATGAGTTTTACTTGGTAGATATGCAAAGGAGATTGCTCAACTTGATCTACAGAATTGCTACCATTGGAATCGTTTCCTGGAGGTTGTCTATTTCTTCTTTTCACAGCCCCTCCTCCCCTCTTACCTTCTTTCTTCTGATTTTTGTTTGTTCCTTCAATTTCTTGGTTGTGGTTTTTTAAAAGCTTAAAGTTTAATTTCTCCTGGCACTTACAGATACACTACGATAGAATTGGCAAGGATGGACTGTTCAGCCATAAAGAGGTCACTGTACTATTTGTTCCTGATTTGTCAGAATGTCTCCCTTCATTGGATGCATGGCGAGAGCAGTGGCTTGCTCACCAGAAGGCTGTTGCTGAAAGAGAGCGTCAATTTGGTTTGCAAAAAGAGGTTTGCTTAACTTTATTATTCCTATCATTTTTTTTGTTCTTTTCAACAAGTTGACATCGCTCTTTCTTCATGTTCCTTTATGCTCAAATTGATTGTCAAAACCAAATAAATAAATAGATAGATAAATTTTACATACTCAAATTGTGGGGGTAACGTTACTGATTATTCTTTCTTTCTTTATTTATTTATTTCAGAAATTAAGGGAGAAGGAGAAGGAGAAGGAGGAGAAGGAGAAGGAGAAGAAGGGGAAGGAGAAAGTTAAGGAAGGGCCAAAAGGTAATGGAGTTGCTAAACTACTTGTTTATGTTGTTGGATGCACGTGTGCATGGACTTGTATACAGGTTTTTTTTTTTTTTTGGTGGTGATTACTGGATTAAAATTCTCACTGATTCTTTCTGGTGATTTTTAGATAAAGGTACGGATTCATCAAAAGATGTTAAACGAGTGGACAAAGAAGATAAAAAGAAAGACTCTACATCCTCTGGAAAAACCAGAGTTGTTGAGAAGAAGGAGAAAGATGGTAAGGAGTTGAAGGGAAATGTATCAGAAGCACCTGGTGGTGCAAATGAAAAACCCGAGAAACAAGATCAGACAGAAGGTACTGAGGAAGGTATGAATGTGGATAAAAAAGAGGAGGGAGCAACTGCTGTTGCCCAAACAACTGGAGGCGTGAAGTCTGGGAAGAAGAAAATTATAAAAAAGGTTGTCAAACAGAAAGTCGTTGGTAAGACAGCTGCTGATACTGCAAGCAAACAACAGAATGGAGATGACAAGGAAGAAAAGAATGCAAATTTAGAAAGTTCAGGTCAACAGTATCCATCTTCAGCTGGATCAAGTGGGGTCAAAACTTTTATGAGGAAAAAGGTTACAAAGAAGGTGGTAAAAGCTGGTGCAAATGAAGATAAAGATTCACAAATTGAGAAGAAAGTTGAAAAGGAAATCGACTCTTCTGTGGACAAATCCAAGGACAATTCAGATCCAAACGGTGGTGCAGCTGTGCAAGATTCCAATGTGAAAACAACGGTAAAGAAGAAGATTATCAGGAGAGTACCTAAAAGAAAGATTACTAGCATGCAATCCAATGATGGGGTTCCTGACATACAGAAAGAGGATCAGAGCAATGAGAAAAAGGTTGTTCAAGAAGTAGATGGAACACCAAGTTCAGGGAAGCAAGATGGAGACGCAGGAAAAAAGCCGACTGAGGTGAAAACAACTGAAAAGAAAGTGGATGCAGAAAACAAGCTAACTGAGGTAAAAAAAATTGAAAAGAAAGTAACTTCTAAAACAGAGTCGTCAAGAGCACAAGTTAATGAGAAACAGGATAATGTGGTAACTTCAAGTAAAGTAGAAATGAAGGATGAAAAAGCAGAGAAGAAAGAGGTAAAGGTGACCGGTGAGAGGAGTAGCTCTGGTACTAAAGAAGAGGTTGAGACTGACAAACAAAAGGCATCTCAAAAAGATGATAGCAAGAGGGGGAAATCAAAGGATGGCGAAAAAATTAAAGATGAGAAGGACAAAAAGGGCAAAGATGTAAAAGATGAGTCTAGAAGCAAATCAATTAAAGAACTGAAAGAGAAGAGAAAGCCTGAAGAACCTCCTCGACACCCGGGATTTATTCTACAAACGAAAAGTAGCAAGGATTCCAAAGTAGGCCGATTGTAGCCTGAAAGTGATAGCATTTTATCTTTCAATGTTTATTGTCGTCTTTATTCCTTTTTTTTTTTTTTCTTTTCTAATGTGCTCTCATTTGCTTCAGCTGCGATCATTGTCGCTTGCACTGGACTCCCTCTTGGATTATACCGACAAGGATGTTGAAGAATCAACTTTTGAGGTTTGCTTTCTTGTCTTGGATCATCTATTGATTTTATAATGTATATGTGTGTGTGTGTGTGTTTTTT
Source organism: Artocarpus hirsutus (assembly GCA_946598075.1). Lineage (NCBI taxonomy): Eukaryota > Viridiplantae > Streptophyta > Magnoliopsida > Rosales > Moraceae > Artocarpus > Artocarpus hirsutus. Next base: position 40,741 of record CAMOHE010053150.1, on the reverse strand, counting down.
TTTATATATTGCCATGCTTTGCCTGTGTAGTTAAAGTATTACCATAGAGAATTTCACAGTCACTTGATGAGCTTATGTTCTGTTATTTTTACAGCTGTCACTCTTTGCCGAGACATTTTGTGAAATGCTTCAGTATCAGATGGGTTGTCGTCTTTTGACTTTTCTTCAGGTTTGTTTGAGAGATTTAACTCATACACGTGCTTATCACTTTTAAATCATTTGCGCATGATGCATAATCACGCATTGTCTTGCTTCTGTGTAGAAATTGCGCATAAAATTTGTGAGAAAGAGATCTCATCAGAAGAGGCAAAGGGAAGAGAAGAGTGAGAATGAAAATAAGAAATCATCACCAACTAAGCGCCTGAAGACTGATGAGCTTTCTGTGAAAGACCAAACTGCCGAAACATCTGAACCATTGAATGCTGGCCAGCCAGATGACAAAAAAGATGATGAGAATGTAGCACAAGAGCACAATTCTGTTGATCCTGTTGATGAGGTGAAGATGGAGGATGAAACAGATGAAGAGGAAGACCCAGAGGAAGATCCAGAAGAATATCCAGAAGAAGATGAAGAAATGGATTATGGTAGCCAGGAAGATGATTTCTCTGTCCAAAATGATACAAAAGAAACAAACTTGAACGCTGAACCTGGAAACAAGGATGAAGCTGACAAGTCGGTTAAAGGACAACCTGATGCTGCAGCTGCGGTGACAACAACAAAATCTCATACAAATACAGGTGAAGAATCAGAGGCAAAGGGGGATACTGCTGAAAAAGGTTCTCATGCTGCAAAGGAGGCATCTGTTGACAAGGAACTATTACAGGTATTTTTCTGCTTCAGTTGTAGGTCGATTGTGTTCTTTTCAAGTTTCGCACTAATGCAACTTTTCTTACCTGGTGCAGGCTTTCAGGTTTTTTGACCGGAACCGAGTTGGCTACATTAGGGTAAAAGTCAATCTTTTATGTATTATAACAGTTGATTTTTCTGGTGCCACAACCAAGTGGTAAGAAATATGTCTTGATTTTTTTCAGGTTGAGGATCTGAGATTGATTATCCACAACTTGGGGAAATTTCTCTCGCACCGGGATGTCAAAGTGAGCATCTGTTGCGTTAAATTTGGACTTGTTTTAACATCCCATTTTTTACTTCTGCTTTAATGCTCCAGCTAATTTTTGTTTCACTGCATCAGGAACTTGTGCAGAGTGCATTGTTAGAGAGCAACACAGGAAGAGATGACCGCATTCTCTACAACAAGCTAGTTCGAATGTCTGACATATAGAGATTAGATTTTACGAATTTTTAGGGCGAGTTCTGTGCTCCTGCATATATACTCTTCCCCCTTCCCGCACCCCCCCTCCCCCCCTTGAATTGCAATAATTATATTTTTCCTCAATTTCACCATTGAAAGAAAAGGAAACATCTGTACTTACAGCAGAGTTTTCATGTATTTCGTACTACATAGGAAATGCTGCAGTGCTGGATGTGGATTTTAGAAGATGGTTTTCTGAATCTGCTATTTAATTTTTGGTCAATTTGACGTATTTAAACCCGCTATTTATTTTTTGGTTTAATAATGTCTGGATATTATCTGCTTTTTCTCAATGTGAATTGGGTGGTTGCGTTTCCTTCACGTTGTATTTTTTAGCGCCATTTTAAATTTGTCTCTTAATAAATTCTTAAAAGAATATTGGAGTTGACAAAAATTAGATCTATGAATCATCATTGCATAGGCTGCGAGAAAGTAAATATCAGAATTTCGTCGTTTGACGATGAGCAATTTCAATCAGAAAGTTCTGTTGAACAAGGAGACGAATGAAAGAAAACTTTTGGCTATCTAGTTAATAGCTTGTTCATGAACAAGAAGATCCAAAAGAGTCTTCGTAGCTTGCTTCTTCGTTGCTTTCTTCCCAGTTTCGGAGCCTTCTCCATCTCCACTACACACCTGCTGCTGCCATCACCCTTTTTCAATTTTTCCAACAAGATCTTCAACACCCGGTCTTCACTCCCCACCGCTTCGATGACACTATCAACCATGATTTCTGCTAGGGGAATTCTCCGGCTCCACCTCTTCATTGTTTTTTCTGAGCCATAAGGTTCGCTAAACGCAGCCCTCAAATAGCCCTTCTCTTTGCCTCTCACCATCCACCTCCGCATCCCTTCCTCCAACTTAGAAACTGCACCGCCCGAATCCACACCTCTCTCAAGATCCATCTCAATTTCTCTCACTTCTTGCCACGAACAAAGCTCCTCGAATTTGCACCTCTTGCAACCACAATCAAAACCCCAACTCCTCGACATGAGAAAGCATGCCAAAGTATGCAAATGTGATCTCCTCACCACCCTTAACATCTCTAGAAGCATGGACTAATACATGATCTCCAACATGCGAACGCCTTGCATTGGGAACACATGAATGATTGATAAAACAAGCCAGAGCCCACAAACCAACACCATAACACTCGCTATTTTTCCCCAAAACCTTGGCGGAAACTGCATCTTCCACAAGAGAATCCACATCCAAGATGCCTAAAATCCTCTTCTTATCAAGCCTCTTCATTGAGATGCTAAAACTATTCTCATTCTCAGGCCTAAACAAACTCATATCAGGAATCTCAATATCATTTTCATCTTCACCCGAAGATGATGCAGTAAGCAAATCAAGGGTTCTAGGACACTTGACTAGCTAAACTTGTTACTTCATCAATGAAATTCTTCCACATCACCAATCGGGCATTTTCCCCCAATTCTTCACCTCCCAAAATACTCCTGTCGATGGCAATTGCCTTGTCACAAAAAGTAGAGTCCCCGCATCAACGTTCTTCGTCACAAACAGTCCCCGTCAGCCGATCTCCGATTTGCCCAATGTACTCAGCGAGCTCGGGAGGCTCGCCGTGGAACCTGTTGACGACCCAATCTGAGAGATCGAAAGCTCCAGTTCTCAACAAAATCTCCATCTTCTTGCATCTTTCCAAGTACCCATTAAGGCTTTCGGAGCTCTCATTACAAGACTGAGGATCCAGGTGGGCAGTACTGAAGCAGTCCAAGGCCATGGAGTACATATTCAGATTCATCAATATCTTTCCCTTGCAGAGAAGAGTCTTGAAATGGGCACTCTCGATTTTCAACGCTTCGTCGCAATCCCTCAACACTTCGCCCAATTTCCAAAGCCTGGACCGCGCTTCGGTCCGGTTCGAGAGGGCTAGGCAAAGGGATTTTTGGAGCTTGAGGACATGGTCTGGGTCAGGGCTTTCATGGGTTTTGTTGAGTTGATCTTGGCAGAGAGTTATGAATTGAGAATAGGCGATTATGGATTCCTTGTAGTCTTCTCTGAGCAAGAGCTCCGTGGCTTTGGATCTAAGCTGTTGCATTAGCTCTTCTTGTTCCGCCATTGGGAAACTGAAAAAACTTGTGATTCTTCGATTTTTCCTCTTTTCTTTCATCATCTTTTAGAAGCAAAGTGAAAGAACAGTGTGTGAAGTAATGAGAGATTAAAAAATTTTAATTTTGTGTAACGGTCGTATCGGATTTCTTTCTTTCTTTCTATTTTCTTTTATTTATTTTTATTTTTTTATTTTTCGTAACCCCTACGGCTATCTCGGGGGAAATTTGTTTTAAGCTGAATTCTTTATTGTTTTGCGCCAGCTTGCCTTTGCATCCATGGTAATAAAGTAAACATCATTGAATAACAAGCAGTCACTAAAAAAAAAAAAAAAAGCGGAATGGGCTAAGAACAAGCTACACCATTTCCCATTTTGAGAATGTGGCAAACAGAACTACTTCTAGCCGGAGTAATGCCAAATTTAATGTCATCAAATACAAATCATTCTGTTTTGATGGTAAAAGGAGAATTCATAACCAGAAATGCAACTCTTAAGGTATGGAAATATAGAATAATTTAGCACTGATGGCGACATACGTTATATTGTCATCCGATAAAGGAAGAGATGTTATATATATGTACCACGAAAATTTAATTTTTAAATACTCACTACAACTACAAGGAGAGAATATGCAGCGGATACGTTCATTCCACTTCATATATTTAAAAAATAAAAATAAAAATCCACCCTTTGAGATTATTAGAATTTGCTTTTTTCGATTACTGCTCCATTTGCTTCATAACTCCATCTTCAAACTCTTAAGATAGAATTGGAAGGATATAAAACTGTTATAGTATAGCGACTCAAATTTAATTTGACTTGACGAAAAAGCTTGAAATGTGACAATTGTGATGGAAAATAAATGTGAGATTTTTCATAAGATCTATGATGATAGCAGAGTTTTTGAGCTATTTAATTTATGTTTTTAAGCCCATAGGGTTTTCTTTATACCTATATATGATGTATTGCATTAGGATTTGATTATTATAGAATTTTAGCCTCCCCAATTGCCTTCATCTTGTAATCTTCACGAGTTTATTGATTTTTTTCTTTTTTACCCGTGGTTTTTTCCCGTCTTAAATTCCACATAAATCTCTATGTGTTTTTGTTTTTTGTTTCTATTGCATTATTTTCGTAACAGGGACAAATCAGTCTATTAGTTCTTCAAAGAGTACATTCCATCTCTTAGTTCCAGCTTTTCTTCGGCAACTAATCCAGACAAGAAACTTTCGGAGAGTTTTGTCGTAAGATGGATCAGCTATACACAACATCTGCAGCGTTTTGTTCATAATTCGTTTAAATACGGTTAGTTTTTGCAAGTTAAACAACTAATTATGTTATCCGACTAGAAGTAAAATTGGTAGGCACCGTCCACCTTACCTTAAGGTAATTATGAATTCGATCTAATCCCATGTTTACAAAATTTTTGAGCATCCCCATGATAAATTTCTGCACACAGATATAAATACAAATGTAAAATGTTTATCATCAAGTTTGATGATGACTACATTTATCCAATGCTTGTCGAAAGTAATTTGGTCATTGCCATTGACAAGAGGGAACATTTTCTTGAGTAAATTTCAAGTGCCTTTTCTTTTCTTCAGGAAGATGATTTAATACGCCGGGAATAAATTTCACGTACCTTATACACAATCATTTTTTTCCTAGTTGATCTTCCACAGAAGCCACAGATCTGTCTCCCTCGTCATCAGCCACTAGTTCTGCACAATTCCCACAGTTACCAACATTCTTACCTGTGTCAACCATGCCTTCCATTAGGGTGAAGACAGGATCATTCAAGTCTTCTCCAAGTGATTCTGCAAGAACTCCATCATAGAAAGGGATCAATGCATCAGTTTTTCACTTGATCTCACCGTTCAACAAATAAGCAGTTTGAACCCAATTGAACAATTCTACCCGTGCTTGAAAGGAAAAGCTCGACTGTGCAAAAGATGGGAGATCATAAAGCCAAAACTTCAAAGATACCCAAACACCGCGTTGTGCATGGGAAAAATCTAGCTAAGAGAAGATCTACTACCCAGTTCTGATAGCCAGCACAATTAATAGGGTGTTCAGTGACTCAGGACCAACTCAAACAATGTAAAGTTCTCATATACAATAATACTTTCAGTTCTAACTCTCAGCTCCAACTCATTTTTTAAACACCTACTTAATGTTGCCACCTTTTAACCAGCTAGTTGTTGGCTCCAAGGTTCACAAAGCTACTTTAATTTTTTTTTTTAATGATAAAAACTACAATTTTTATTATATGTGTATTATATGTGCAAAATACATTTTTAAACTAATAATTATCTTGAGTGTCACAAAGCTTACATTTCTAGAAATCAAGTGAAAGCAGTTTAAGAAAGTTATGGAAGCAGATTTTTGAAAAGAACTCACATGGACTTGAAGCTTACAAGTTTTTATTTAGATTCTATAGTTCAAAAGTGTAAGTGAGCAATTCTCAAATTGAATGATCAAAACAAAGCTCAAGAGCACACACTCACTTTGTATTCATCATGCATACTTGCATTTGACATTGTTTGAATTCGTATTGCATGTGAAAATTTGACTTAAACTGTTTTAGAAATGTTTAAACAAGATGTTGAAAAACAAGTTTCAAAAATAGGTCTCACGGGCAATTTTGGCACAAGGCAGATTGGCCTATCGACCAAGTCTAGTCGACCTGCCGAAAGCCCTGCCTCGGCCTATCGACTTAAGGTTTTTTAACCCCTCTTCTACAGAGGTTCTGGAGGCCTGCACCTTCGGCATACCGGAGTTTCAAAGATTGGCCTGCTGAACACCCTACTTTGGCCTGCCGATTTGAAGGTTTTCAAAACCCCTCCTGCAGAGGATCAATCGGCCTGCCGAAGGTTTGGCTTTGGCCTGCCGATGGTTCAAAGTTCGGCCTACCAAACTGTGAACCGGCTTGCCAATCTGGTAACCGTTGAGAACTTGATTTTTAGCACTTAAACTTCAGCCTGCCGAACTGTCTGTAATAGCTAGTTTTTTGACCGTTGGAGCTCTAATTGCAATGGCTATTTTGACTAAAAATTGATGTTTTTAGATGTTTGTAAGCATTGAGGAGCTATAAATACCCATCCATTCAATGTGCAATAAATGATGAAGAAACACAAGTGAAATTTTAACATTATTCTACATTGTTCTTCTCAAGCATTCATTACACACACATTTTCTTGAGCTAAACTTGTTTCATATTCTCTTTGAGAATTACTCACACCTCCAAACGCATACCATAGTTGTATTTTCATCTCTTTTGTTTTTGGAGTGTATATTTGTGAGTGTACCAAAGTTACAACCACATTATTTACATAGTTGGGTTTCCAAAGCCTTGTAAATTTGGGGAATTCTTGGTTAGAAAATCTCCGAAAAAATTGTCACTTTATAAGAAGGTGTGGTGAGCTTCGGGTTGAGCAAGTCACCCGTTGTATAAAGGAGTGATCGTGCCGAAAAGACGATCTAATAGTGTAAGAAGTCAAGCAAAGGAGTTTAGCTTAACAATAGTGGACATAGATATATTTGCCGAACCACTATAAATAACATTTGTATTTTTTCTCCTTACTTATTACTTAATCGCTATTTAATTGTTGCTTGGTTGCGCTTATATTATCTCGTTCTCATATTTACTTCTTAAGCATTTTACTTTAGAAAATTTTCAATAATTGTAAAAGTTTTCGAAAACCCAATTCACCCCACCTTGAGTAGTTATTCTTGGCTAACACTAGTGTCAAACATGAAATGCTCAATATTTATCTTTTAAAAAGAAAAAATTGATAGGTTAAATTTAATGTGTCTAGTCACGTGTGCATGCATAGAAACAAGAATCGGGTAAGTAATGAAACATATAAGGATGAGTTTAACAAAGATACCTTGCTAATCCAGAAATTTATCCTACGGTTAAGCACATCTACTGGAACCCCAATTGCAGCTGCAAGATTTTTAGAGGTCCAACTGAAAGCATAAAGGTACAAGTATTACTGCGTTAAAGTCAATAACTTATAAGGTATGAAGTAAACTTCAATTCACCTACCTGGCTTGATCTTGAAATTTCATAATAATTGCTGCATGCACAGGAGTCACAGTAAACTGTATCTCTCTATCTTCAAACAGCAATTCCAATTAAATCAGCACAATCAAAACAAAAATTACATCGTTATTTGTGTGGGTTCAGGATAGAAATGTGTGGGTTCAGGATAGAAATGTGGACCAACAGCTGGTAACAATTAACATCAGCAGGCATTCAAAGTACAAGGTACCGAAGCACCAAACCTTGACTGCGCCAAGATTTTTTTTCCACAGTAGCTTACGAGGGGCCTTGATTTCGTTAAATCTCTTTGTATAATCAGAGAGCAGCTGGTCAACAGGCTGAGGTATAATAAGAGAGTCGTCCTGAAAGTTTTTCGAACTTCATAGTTAATTAAATGTAACAAATAATCGACATGACATAGAAGGTTGCTTTAATAACAATAGAGAGCTTGATTGGGATATGTAGATTTAAAGCAAGGAGTATTTCGTAGAGGTTTTTAATTCCAAGTGCCTGCCACTCTAAATGAGTGAAACCTAAGTACACTAGATAATTGACACAGAATCAGTGGACTACATAACCTGATAACCAACAGCCACGTATCTGTGATATATACAAGTAATGTCTGACAAAAAAAGCAAAAGTTATATCTCCAGCCATCAATAAAATGGAAGATAAAGATTAAATTATAACATGAAAGGAACTTGAAATAGCATAACTTATGTAGTAGCTCTGCAGATAAAAGAAACAAATTTGGTGCTTGGAAATTCAAAATGAATCTTTGGCACCTAGGTCTAAACATAGTTCTGTTATTATAAAGTAGACACAATTGATATTACTGCAAATCTACCTGGATCGGAGGCCAGAAATTAGAATATAAAATTGTAGCATCAAGAATATCCATGGGCAACGCAGGATTCCCCAACTCAGAGCCTACAAATACATATAGCAGAAAATTAGAGCGACATTATATCCCTAACCACCCACATTTTTATTTTAATTACTAAACTGATAACAGTAAACGAGCTACCAGTTTGAGATAACTGATTTATCGTTGCTTTAATGTTGCTTTTGTCCTCTTGGAACTAATTAGATCGTTTAGCATAATTTCACATTTCTGCATGCTGCTCTCTCCAAAGTGTATCTGCGAATAACGAAGACATAAGAAAGAACATAACGGCAATAAAGTGGGGAATCTAAATACACGCAATACAGCCATAGATAAACTCAGCTTCAACCAACAGACTTCAAATAAAAGCCAAAAACTTAAACAAATAAAGCACCTGCCTTGAGGAGTTCAAGAGTGCGTAATTCTGCGTCTACGTCATAATCAGATTTGTTCAGAAGTTTTTCAGCCAGCATAACTCAATACTCGTTTACAAGTTGATCTTTCAAACCAATTATGCCAACAATCATCCCAAGTACGTCAACCTTCCTCCAGTTCCTGCTACCCTTCAAAGGTCAGCTTCTACAGGGTCAGGCTCCCAGCTGAAAGGGCAGAAATTATGCAGAGAAGTAAATCAGCTATGTAGCATAGAAACAGAATGACATAAATGTTTCACCACTCGAGACGTATTGGTACAATAGCTTTCTTATAACTTGCATAAAGCTACATTTCATTTATATCCTGCCATGTTATTATACACACCGTATGGCATTTATCCATGCTTGCTTGTCGTCAGTGTTAAAATCGTCATCAAGTCCAGTGTTTTCCTGACTTTCTTCATCTCTATTTAGTTCTTCAAGAAGGCTGTCCCCAGCATTTCTGGAAATATTTGAATTTCCAACACTCCCATCAGTGAGCATGGTCACAATGCATTTTATGGTGTCTTTCCTTCCTCTTAGATAATCTCTTATTGGTTCACCAACTGCTTCAAGGAAAACACCTGCTGGGTCTATTGTCCTCAGTGCCTTAATGGTAGAAACGTATTGGTGTAATATGTCATTGGTTGAGGCACCTGCAGTTAGTAAGCGATATCGAAGCACAGTGATAAATGACTCAACCAGCTTAGAATGCTGTCCAGTGTACTCAAGATACTGTTTTAAATCTTCAATCGCTGGCAAACTGCATAGTCCAAGAGAGGAAAGACTAAGGAAACACCCAAAACTATCTGATCTAAGTCTCAACATATTTCAACCATTCAACAAAGTATAATATTGCTCATAAAAAGGTATTATCAAGTGCCATTTTTCTGTGCCTAGTGGAACAGATTGTTAAAATAAAAGTACAAATTAGTTTTAGTACAATTATGATTCGCATATAAATAAGAAACCATTACCACCTGCATAATGAGAAAAAATCAATAAAGCATCCCCCTCACTCCATAGTTCAATCAATGACTCACAAGTAAAAGTGACGAATTTACCTGTCAGGGTAGTCCACAATAATCTCAAATAGCTTGGCTATTCTTAAATCTTTCAGAGTTTCATAGGCAAAATATTCTAGTCGCAATTGCCATCTTACAAGTCCTTCAGACGGTGTCTCAAACCCAGGATAAAATGATGAAGAGTGTGAAACCAAAGGTGACTTGAGGCCAGATGAAACATCCTCATAACTAGTGGACTCACGAAGATAAGCAAGAAGGGCATGCAAGAACTGGAGAGGCACAGCCTGCAAAATGTAAATTCAAGCAAATGAAACAAACATCAGGGGAAAAAAGGGTACAAGGACAAAGAATATCACAAATATCCTAAGATATACATGGATCCTAGCATGGAACGTAGGTAAGAAAGTTACTTAGATCAAGGCAATAGTTAAAGAAACCTGTATCCAGCCTTTAACGGGCTCCAAAACCAAACTCCTGTAATCATCACCAGCAAGATCATGTACTTTGGCCTGTCATACAATCAACAAATTAGAAGTGACCCACAATCAAATACAACATGGGGCAGAACAAATTTAGTACAGTACAATAGATGCTGGTCATGAAATCATTGGAGAAAAAACAGATAAAGCAGAGCAAAAACGGGAGCAAACTTCAGCCATGGATGTAAAACCATGATTCCTAAGATCGCGAACAAGCTTCCTGATATTTTGAACCAGCTTGTTATTCTCAGAGAACCTTCCTCGTATAGAAGATTCATCAATTTCCATTTACCATGTCATCCTTATTTTGAATTTCACCATCATCATCAAGCTCTCCCCCCATGATTGGGCTTAGTTCCCCCAACTTTTCCTTAAAGTACCAATGCAGCATCTCTAAAACATCGAAATATGAAGCAAAAAAAAAAAAAAAAAATCAAACTGACTACCAAAAAATTTGTATGAGAAACAAGAGACATCCATAATGGGTAACAATAAAAGATATACAAATACCGGGAAAATGGCGAGGAAGAGAAGCCATTAGAATCGAAGACACAAGTAATTGATATTATAAAAGAGGTGTACTCTCTCTGCATCTGAGTTATGGCTTTCGTCAGATACATGATCATTGTATGACTGTAAAGCATGAACAAGCATTAGCAAGGACTTCTCTTGATATTGCTTTTCCATTGATATCTCTTCCAAAGCCTTACATAGTACTTCCTCAACTTCATCTTCCCCAATCTGGCTTCAAAAAAAAAAAAAAAAGAAAAAAAAAATCTAGCATCAACATCAGTAAAACTGGGAGAAGAAGAAAAAGGAAAGACTTTGAAGCTCGTTACATTGGAGTTTTTCATTTGTAGTTCGGAAGTGTTTCGATAAGGATCAAAATGCCTCCATAATTTGGAAGTGCCATTTTTCTGAGAGGTTTCCTGCGACGAAAACAAAGTTTTCAAAGAAAACCATTGAAATTCAAATTCCATGGATTGGTACGAAGATCGTCGAGAGAGCAACGGAGAAATCGCTTTACCTCGAGAGTTCGAAGGAAGTGGTCTCAGACCAGAGAGTCGAGGCCATGATTGCAGAGGGCGTGGACGTGCGCGACGAATTCCGAGCCGACGGAGAGGCCGCCGGCGCCGTTGAGAAGCACCTCCGTGGCGGAGCAGTAGCCATCGTAGCTGCCGGAGGTTTCTTGGATTGAGTCGTCGGTGAGAGTGTCCAAAATCCGCAAATCTAAAGCCAAGGAGGTCGAACTCGAGACCTCCATTGTTGCTCGGAGGAAAAGCTTTTCGTCTTTCCATTGGATTTGCCGCCAAGCCGACGTTGAAGTTGAAGGGGAAAGTTTTCGTTGGAGAAATGACCACGGTAAGTCGTTTGGCGCGCTCTCTGTGTAAAACCGATCTACGACGTCAAAACTACCGTCGTTTAGGAACACGCGGGATTAACTGGTAAACGAGTCTTCATTACGTACAACTAAAGGTCCTCAGTAAATTCACGAATCAAAGTCAATTCATTTCACAATGATGAGTTGGATCGGAGAATTTTGGAATTAACAGCGGGTTAAGAGAATTATAACGTAGAAATTTAACGATTAACCACAAAAATCCCCCCTTAATTATAGCTTTTGTAATATTGTGCTCAAGTTTTAAAAGGTAACATGCATTTTTCTCAAATTATGAAATATTAACAAAAAAAACTCCTAAGACTGGGCACATAACATATAAGAATTTTGGTAATTCCATAATATCTAAAGCTAATTTAAATTTAAAAAATTGATATAATTTAAAAATTATAGTTATAAAAAATATAATGTAAAAAACCTTAAAAACTTTTTAAAACAAATAATCTCTTCTTTGTCATCAAAGTAAGCTACCAGTCTAATGATTTAATAAAATGTTTAGCAATCTTCTTATTTGTATGATATTGTATCATTTAGGCTCAAAATGATAATTTAAGGAGTTTTTTTTGTTAATATTTCATAAATCGAGAAGAATGTTATTGTATGATATTGTATCAATCTTATTATATTGTGTAATAAAATGTTTAGCAATCTTATTATTTGTATGATATTGTATCATTTAGGCTCAAAATGATAATTTAAGGAGTTTTTTTTGTTAATATTTCATAAATCGGGAAGAATGTTATTGTATGATATTGTATCAATCTTATTATATTGTGTAATAAAATGTTTAGCAATCTTATTATTTGTATGATATTGTATCATTTAGGCTCAAAATGATAATTATCATTTAGGCTCAAAATGATAATTTAAGGAGTTTTTTTGGTTAATATTTCATAAATCAGGAAAAATGTTAAGTTTTGAAGTTCGAAAGCATAATATTACTAGAGCTATAATTAAAAAGGAATTTTTGTAATTAATTTAAATTTTAAATTAGTTTATGAATTAACCATTTTCGAATCTTCATTTTCCCTATTTTTTAGGCTTAATTGAAGTTAGGGACCTAAACTAAAATCAATCCTACACCCAAGCTGCAAATTTTGTGAAAATCGATTTTACAATATCCGATACCTCTAAATTAGGTTAGGTTGGCTATTTTGAGTAGGGAAATTTTCATTTTAATGCCTTGTATTATATCAAAATATGAGTTTGATACCTTCTGTTTTGTAAAATTTCACGTCGATACCTCGACCTTTTAAAAAATATCTTTTTAGTACCTCGTAGCATTTTTTTAGACATAAAAGGAAAAAAATCACCTTTTTTATAATATATAATCAGTTGACTCAAATTTTGAGTAAAAAATTTATCATGCTTCTAATCAAACATCCGAATTCCTAGACCCCCAACCAAACTTCCTTTTCAAAAAAAAAAAAATTATTACTTAAAATTTTGGTCAACTAATTATATTTTATAAAAAAATGTAATTTTGTTTTTTCGTGTCTTTAAAAAAAGGTCGAGCTATTAAAAAAATATTTTGTAAAAGGTCGAGGTATCAGCATAAAATTTTCTAAAATAGTGGTTATCAAACTTATATTTCGATATAACACTAGGTACTAAAATGATTTTTTTTTTGAGTAATAAGGTAAAAAGAAAGGAGTAATGGCATAATAAGTCTGACTTGGTCAACCAAGTGTGGAAAAATGGTATGGAAAGGACAGCCAAACGTGGACAGCTAGGTCTCTAGTAACAATGCTGGATGTAAAAAAAGGCGGTAGTGAGGGAAAAAAGAACGAGTGCTACATGCAAATGGAGATGTTGGGGGAGAAAAGAAAGGAGACTAATGTGAGCCTCGTGAATACAATTTGAAGGCACATAGGATTGGTCTCTTTACATAAAGTCACACGTCTTAAGTTTTTTTTGGCTGATTACGCAATAAGAGCTGTAAACAATTTGATTGTTCTTGGGCAACAAAATCTATAACACAATCAGGAGTGACTTGAAGATGCAACATCATATTACAATATTTAGATTACTAAGTCTTCAGCGGAAAAAGAAAGCTTAAAACTCTATTGGTAACCATTGTGATATTGAATGGTAACGGGATACTGATAGCGGGTATTAGTAGGCATTGGTCGTGTTACCAGCCAATATTGTCGTGGTATTGGTTTGTAGAGAACATCGCCTTTGATCGCTTTGAAGGGCTTTCAGCCTTGTATTTTCATTATGCAAAGATAGAGGTAGGGGTGGTGTTTCAATTGCAAATTGTCAAGTTTAACGAAAGAGATTAGTATAGACCGGTGGTTGTGGGCATAGCTCCGAGCCAAGCAAGATAACAAAAACCCAATTGTTCTCCGGGCTGGCCTCCTAGCCTGAAAGTTCAAGTTCAAAGGTCGTGTCAAAATTGAGATTATTAGGAGAAGTATTAGGTTTAAATGCTGCTCAGCTAAAAACTCTATCAATTAATGCCACTTCTTTGTTTATGTGCAATAAATGCCACCAAATAACTGGATGCTAGTGTGGAAAGTTTGACTGTTTTCAAAATGGCATATTTCAATCCAAACTTCTTATTTGTCGCAAATGTGTAAAGGCCCCTTGGGAATTGATTCCATAACTTTGCAAGCGTCTGGGCCTCTATAGTAGTAGACTGACCCTAAGTCCAAGAATGGCAATCGAGGGGAGAAATGGACGGGCTCTTTGCACAATATGCCACGAAATAAAACTTGGGTTGATTTATGCCTTTAAAAAATAATTGCAAAGAATGTCATCCCACGTCATCATGCTATAATTTATAATACCCAAAGTATAAATTAGGTTTTTTAAAAATAACATAGTTTTTGATTGTAACTAAAAGTATATTAATCTTTTTAACTTAATTTTAATTGCCATATCAATTTGTGATATTTAATTAGATTTTTTTTAGATGTGACACAAATCAATCCACACAAAAAGTAAAGTATGGCATACAATGTAAATATCTGGAAATTGGGGGCTGTACTCACAATTGGGCTCGAGAAACTTTGGGCCGGCCCAAATATTTGAGTAGACAAGAGGCAGTCCAGGGGGAAATGGGGCCCATATCAGATGCTCTTTTAGCCTTTTACAAACGGTGGGAAATTGGTTAGTTGATCAACTTTCAAGCATGATGCTTTAGTAACATTGTCACCAACTCTGCCCACTTTATAATATGCATGCACACTGTAAGAGAAAATCATAGGATTCATGGAGAATTGAATTTCTTTACCTAATTTGTTCACTGAATTTAATTTTACTCAATACAACGTAACAAATGCTATCTAACTAGGTGAATACAAACTTCCCCAAATAAAAGAAGACCCGATATAGGTTAAATGCTAACTTAAAGGAACCATCATAAGATTTGTTGTTGACACATTACGTGCATACTGTACTTGGGAATTATTCAATCTACCAATTCCAATACGTCACAATAATTGCAACTTTCGCTTTATGTCGTTTGATCATGCAATGATGGAATTTGGCTATTATTATTATTATTATTATTACTACTACTGTTAGGTGTTAACAAGAAGACGAAAATAATTCGTTTTGGCTAATTACGAGCAGGCCAGCTTGGTTGTTTTAATTTTTTTCGTTCAAAAACATAAGTTAGACACTTTCTCCTAAAAAAAAATAGAAACACTTGGAAAAAAATGTCACATTGGTTTCTTTGTTTTGTTTTGTTTTGTTTTTTGTTTGTCTTTGTTTTTGTTTTTGTTATTGTTAATGAGTCCTTGCTACTTTGAAGAAAGAGGAATTTTTCCCTTTTCCCCCCTGTTTTGTAAATATTTGGGTGTGTGTATACATATTTCTTTTTCCTACAGCGAACATGCAATGATCTGATTGTGTATCCATACATATATTATTGTTTTACAAACTTAAATATTTATGGAAAATTCCTAGCTATTTAAATTTCATTCCAATATTATAATTAGCTGCCTCAGAAATTCTCACGAGGTCAGACTGTGTATTCAAAACACCGGCCATTTTTTTCCTCTTGTTGTTTTTTAACTCCTTGGTATATAAGAATCCAAGTTGTCCCTGATTTATCTGATTCCTGAACCCCATATACATATTTTTGAGAGAAAAAAATAAGATATACACACACACACACATATACATATCGTGTGTATGTGTATGTGTTTATGTGTGGATTTTTAGGAATTCGTGCGTTATATAAAGTAACTTCTAGTTCTACATTGCATACTGCAGAGAATAGAATCTTCAGTTCCGCCAAAGCGTATATACACAAGGCTAATATGCAGTCACTAGAAAGGAGGGATACTTGGAACGTGTGTCATGTCACTTGGCACCGACAAATGTGCACATAATAATAATAATAACAAATAAAAACTGGTAACTATAGTAATAAACTAGTGCTTGGTATAGTTTGAAGTACTATTTACTGAATGCTCTGCAATCTCCAACGACACATCTTATTGGCAACATTATTATATATAAAGAGGGTCTTCCACCCATAAAAAAAAAAAAAAATTTTATAAAGATTTTGTTACATTGTTTTCATGTCTGGACATTCTTAGGCTATTTATGCGTACATAAATGGATAATTGGTTATCATTTTTTTTTCACTTTTCCTTTGAGCTGTCAAGTTTAAGAACTATAGCGATACTGTTAATAGTTAATACACGCTGCGCAAAATATGCCGGTGACAAGGCAATGCATGGACAACTCGCTATCTCATTCATTATTTGCATAATTAATTAGAAGTACTCTTTTTTTTTGGTACTTTCCACTATGCGAATACTTACTGATACGATTTTTTTTTTGTTTTTTAATTGTTAGATTTTATTAAAATAATTTTAACGGTTCAAAAACAAATAACTACTAGTAGGTTATGTTTTTTATACCTACCATAATTTTTTAGAATTATTCTTCTTTGAATGATAATAAAAAGGAATTATTCTTCTTTCGTTTCTTTCACGTTAGGAATCTTTACTAATAAAGTTCTTTTTTTTAACTATTAAATTTGATTAGAATAATCTTTTTAATGGTTTAGGGACAAACGGCCACTAATAGAATATTTTTTTAGTACCTACCGTAAAATTCTTTTTTTTAATAAATAAAATTTTTTCACCGACAAACATGATACATGTTGCGTGCATGTTGCACTCTTCACAAATGCATCAAAATAAATAATGACAACTTTTCATTTTTTTTTTGTAATTAAAATTGTAAGTTGTAAAATCGGGAATTATCTTTATTTTTAAGCGTACTCAAATAAGATGAATCCTCGCATGTTCTCGGCGGAATTAATCCAAAATATAATAAACGGGAAGAATACATAAAGAAAAATTAAGAAGAAAATTAAAGATTAAAGATTACAGATTTATGTACCTTTTAAAACTTTAATTATAACTGATGTTTTAAGTTTAAGAGCTGTAACATATGAGATTTTTATACTGTAACTGTTGAATGCTTTCTACTGTATAATATTGTAACTGATGGCTTGAAACTGAAGCTCCAGATACCTCTTTGTAATTATTCACTTTTAAAGTAAGAGTTGCATTTCACTTGTTGAATTTCACAGAACAAAATTTACAAAGAAAAAAAAAGTTATATTTATCTTTCTAGACCCTCTGTTTTAGGTTAATTAAAAAAATATATACTTTCGGTTTTCGATCTTATAGAATGTATACCTTCATATTACAGTTAATACACAAAACTATACCTTCCCTCAGTTGATAGTTGATATTGACATTTAAAATGACCAAATTATCTTTAAGTAAAAGAGAAAAAAAAATTTCAATAAAATTAGAAAAAAAAATTAAGACAAAAAAACAAAAAATGCTTATTTTTGAATATATTATTTATTTTAAGGCAAAAACCTTAGTATAATTCTTTTTTAAGATCTTGAAGTTATTTTATTTTTTAATTTGAGGGTATTTTGTTTAATTTTTATGTCAAAATTAAAGATTGATTGGGAAAAAGTATCAATTTATATATTAAATTTAATCTGAAGATATAAATTTGATGAGATTAAAAACTGAATATATTATTTGAATAAACAGGATATAAAAGGTTAATAACCCAAAAAAATTAATTGAGTGCATGCACAATAGTAATTATGATTGGTCGTGGTCCTCGTGGACGAAGTGTAGCCTATTATACCATCATAAATAATACCCATTATTCTATAGTTGGAGTTCTTACATATTTTGATTGGCTGATCACACAGTTTGAATCTTAAATTATTATTATTATGATTATTATTTATAAAACTCAAAATGATGTCGGCCGATAAGTATTAATAGATAGAATTAATTCCCTCTTGAAGTTGCTTATAGAAAAAAAATGCTAGAAATCCACTCTTGAAGTTGAAAAAACAAGTTAACAATTTTATTGGTTGCAACTTGCCGTCAAGTTGGCCAACCATTTTAAGCATGTGACGATGATTTTGAAAATTATATTTTACAATCATGTTTAATTTGCTGGATAAGATGTCACCATAAATAATCTATTATTTTAATTAATCCCTCAAAGATTTTAAATCAGAAATCCAAATCTAAAAAAGATAAAGTTTCTAAATTTATATCCATAGACCATAGATACCAGTTCTCTTTTCGTAAAGCCTAAGATCAAAGTAATAAAAAACGAATCAATTTAGCATCTCAAGAGGAATTAATGAATACCACATGTGGAACAAAAACTGATCATCCATGCCTTCGTCTACTAACATCTATAGAGTCCATGTCATAGCGGCCAAGCCACATTCAAATAGTGATTCTGATTGTTTAAAACATACATTTATTGGACCCAATATTCTCCCAAAAAAAAAAAAAAAAACTTTCCATGATGAATAGAAAACTTGTTCAATACATAAACATCACAAATAGACAGGGGTATTGCAGTTTGCTTGAGCTAGAAAGAAAGCTACTTATTGATCAGCCCCCACTTGATTTTGAAAGCCAACTGATGTTGCCAAATTAAACGCAAAAATTGCACCGTATGGTTTGCTTGTGACAGTCACTTCACAGTCTGATCATATATTATGTATATGTACCCGCACAATATGTTTCACACACACACAGACATATATATATTTATCGATACGAGGAAGCAAAAAATTCTCCCACATGGGATTGCGTGTGAGACTCTACATATTTTTCTTGAATTGCAATTTCTCTTCTTCCAAAAATGAAATTTAAAAGAATTTTGTTTGCTCGAAGGGATTTCATTCAAAACGAAAACATATAATTTAGAAAATTATAAGAAGTACTACTTAAAAAGATGCAAATTAATACAAGTTGTCGATACAAATCCTTTTAAAAATATTATGAAAATCATGATCAATTGTTTGGGCAAAAAAATTTAAGCCATATGCTCACGAATTTAACAATTTTAATTGTGTTACATATTTAGAGCTTTCAAGTTTTGGAGATGCAACATTGGCAAAGTTTATTTGCTTTCCAACAATGCCATAATAATTAATTTCCATCTTTACCTCAAAAGGGAAAAAAATTTGTTTCCCATTAATTATTTCTTTAGCCGTGTACAAATCGCAAGTATTTATATGTATATATACATATATATAATATACAATATTACTGTGCCAAGAAGGAAAATAGAGAAATATATATTTATATATATATATATATAATTTTTGTAGAGGGCAATAATAATCTGGCTGATTTCCAAGAGGACTGTTTGGACATAAAACTCTAATAGTACTCAAGGTCCCAAAAACAAAAAAAGTGTGACACATGGATGACTTGTATTTTTCAGCTCCTTTATGAGGAAGTAAATGTGTTTGTGGATCTATCACAATTTTTGCTTTTAATACATGAGAGTTGCTTTTCCTATCTATACATGTATATACATAAAAACAAGCCATATACTGACATTTAATATATTTATATTACTGCTCACAAGGGTTGATTGTTTAAGCAAATTCCTCAACTGCCAAAAGGGCTTGATTGAAAAATAAAATCTTTTTAACTATAAAAATTCCCAGTTATATATTGTTGAAAGCTGAAAATCAAAAGTACTTGCTATATATTATTGAAGCTGGCTGGCCATATGCATGTGAAAGTTAATTCACCCACACACGTATATTATTCATAGCAGCACTATCTTCACACGTCTATTCTCACCGGCCACCATTTATATACTTTATACATATATATCAGCGTATATATGACATACATACATACATATTTCTTTTCTAGAAGCATGATATTTCCTTTTTTTAATATCCAGTTATACTATCCTTTCCATCGTAAACTTATAATTAATGTAGAGATTATAATATTGATAAAATAGTTATGAACTTATTATTAGGAAGGGGGAGGCAAGGATTTCTGCGCTAAAATCTTTTTGGACAAGCAAATCATGTATGTTTGTACGACAGAATTCTTTGTGGCCAATAATTTATAAAGCTAGTAAGAGTTTTCATTGATACAGTTGGGACAAAATATAATTAATATCTGAAAACTTTCTTCTCTATTTTTTTTTCTCCTGATCAACGAGTCTGAATATTCTGAGCCGTTCATTAATAAATTAATTCGTAAAAGAAGGAACAGTACCTATAAAAACAGAAAAAACAAGGAGGGAAATAATAAAGAATATAATCCAGTTATAAATCAACTGAAAATAGTTTGATAACCGTATGGGACCCCTATTTATAACCAGAACCAGTCATCATATTCTACTGAGAAACCATTTAATGCGCCGTACATATATGTATATATATATATATGTATGTATATGTGTATATGTGTAAAGTATACTATAAGTATCTGTATGCATATATAATTCACTATTTCTTTACCCTCTAATAGTTGCACAGTTACGCAGAAATTTAATTTGCTGCTGTATCCAGCACAGAATTTAATGCCCCTTTTTTGTCTTCTATTTTTCTGTAATCGGCAAAGATTCATCTCTATTAAACATGGAAAATATTAAGAGAAAATCTTTCCAACAAGACGCAAAAATCATGACAATATTTTTCTTTTTTTTTTAATCTTTTCAGTGAATCGTGCAAAACGTTTTTACTGCCTCACGTGTCGTGGAAAGTATTCAACGACATTTTTTTATCCTCTTGATACTTAACATCAATGGAGATCATACAAACAACGATGCCAAGAATCTCATATAGCCAAAAAAAAAAAAAAAAGACACAGAAAACAAACTCAACAGATAATAATTATAACCAAACAAGACAAACACACAAACAAATTGCGATAAAAACCGCCATAATACAATAACCAACTCAAACCAAACTCAATAGAAAAAGAAAAAGACAACTACAAACAGTACAAAACTTATAGCAGAGAGATAATCATCAACATTAGAAATAATAAAAAAAATAAGGAGAGAAACACTTTCGACAAGCACCGAATCAACTTGTGTGTACTAAACCTACAGCATAACACATCCGTCCCACACGTATCTAAAATAAGTTATCAATACCAATTATATTTTTTTAATCTGAAAATAAGGTATATTTTTATAGCTCATTGATCTTAAGCTTGAGAGAATTAGTTAACTAGAACATAGACAAAACACTAATTGGTAATTGATTAGAATATTTATCAGAAGTGTAAGTCCGAGAGTTAATTTTTATATTCAATTATTGTGGTCCACGTCGCCATCATGCGTACCTTTGCTTCGTGCCCTGTGTTTTCTTACATTTGGGGAGAAAAAAGGACGTTATATATAGTTCTTAGTATATGGAGACCACTTGTACATTCGTGTGGAGCCGAACATATCCAAAGGGATTTCTTTCCTAATTGATATTGTTGATGAGGAATTTAAAACTAGGGACCCAATCATTTCTTTTCCGTGTTAAATGGGATCCACCTCATCAATTTATCACGTATATGTGATCGATTGTTTGTAAGTATACCCCCATGCAACTTCTAACATGGTGAAACTTAACCATAGAACTGTCCCTTTCTAGTGGTGCGTAGACAAGAGCATGGAAAATGAACGCAGCTATTTGGTATAACACTACGCTGGAGGATTGCTCTTTGAAAGATGTCTATATATGTACACACACCAATAAGGGTATATTTTAATACTAATTGATAATGTGACATAAAAAAAATCAATCTCATGAATTATTATAATATTTTTGGTCAATTATCTAATTTATTACAATCGTCTAATTCGTGTAAAACAATTAATAATAGCAATACATGCTAGAAATGTTCTAAACTAAAACCACAATATGCATGTTGTATTACAAAAAACAATGTAGATATACAAGTGCTTGCTTCTAGAAATTTTCTTATATGTAAATGTGTACTTATATGCATGATCAAATTCAGTTAACACATTTTGTCTGGAATATGAATTAATCGCTTTTCTATCATAAGTACTATATACTGTGAAATCGATAATTTTAAAAACCACATGACATTGACCAATGTTTTGAACAATAGTAGTGAGATAACCAAAACTAGTCTTGCTATTGGGAAACTTGAATAGTTGTTTTTTCACCCCACGTAACATATAAAAAGAAGAGTGCCAAGATCTTAATTTCCTTGTTTCACCATATATACAATATACTTTTCATTTCGTTATTTATGGTTGCCGTTCCGTATATATTATTGCTTTGAGTTTAGTTTTACTTGTCATATTTATTTCTCCAGTACAATATGGGCAGCCTTTAAATGATGACAGATCTTTTGTCTCAGAAAAAAAGATGATACATAAAGAAATTTTCTTATATACATACATATATATATATATATGTACGTATATATTCATATATAATCTATATATATTTATATATATTATATGGTGACTCTCAAATTGATTTATTTGCACTAGTGGATTTCGTCTCCGTTGAATTCTTCAATTTATTATATCATCTTTTTTAAAGGGAATTTATTATATCATTTTAACCCATAACTGATTATTTTATTGCTATAAATCATCTATCATAATATTATAACAACAATATTTAGAGGACTAGTTTTCTCCTCTCTTTTCCTACATCTTAGAATTAAATGCCGAGATCAAGAGATCACCAGTGCTGACAAACTTCTAGTTGGTTTTCTCTCTCTTACTATATAAATTTTTTCCCAATTTATTTAATATACAGCATTTATCTTTTTAGCATTTTATCGGGTCCAGATTATAAATACCGTATGGCAGAACATCCCACTTCCTCTTTAATCATATGTGTTTGGACAAATTAATTATATAAGGATCCATGGCCTTCATTCAAAATAAATTCGCTTATGGAAAACTGTCAGCATGCTATAAAGATTAATCTTGATATGAGAACTAGCACCAGACAATGCCTTAGGCACATGCATACCATGTAGTATTTTTTCCCTCAAAAATTGAGACAGTTTTACTTTAAAGTATATTTTATGAAAAAAAGGTTACTACTAATAGATAATAATATTTCTTAATCATAACAACTTTTATGAGATTATGTACTTAAATGTGCATATTCTTTAATTTAGCATGATTTTCATTTTTTTAAAAGAGATCAACTTTTTTTAATTGAAAAATCGAACAAATAATTTGATTTTCTTTTTTCCATATGATATAGAAATATATAAAGTCTAAGAGTTGAAATATTTTATGAAAACAACAATAAAAAAGGCTCATTATGAAACAAAGCATATGTTTTGAATGAAACATTTAAAGAGCAAATTTAAAGCAAAATAAAACATCGAAGAAATTTGAGTAATAATTTCAAAATAGTTTAGGGAAAAAATATTTTTTCAAAAAATAAGATTTTTAAATGAAAAAAGACCAAGCAAATAACTATATAAGCACGTACCGTTGAGCATGCAAAGGTTGAAGTGAAAAAGGTATTGCACTACGTTTTGATCAAAACACCTGCACAAAATATTAAAAAGTACTTATTATAGTCATATTTGAGGAAATAATGTTTTAGCAGAGCATGTAAACAAATGTTTAATTAGGGACATATTTGAAGAAAAAGAAAAATATATTTATGACAAATATTTTAAAAATATAAATAAAAAACAAACAAAGAAAAGGGTAAATTGCTCTGGCAGTTTCTAACCTTTTACAAAAATGAGAATTTGGTCCCTAACTTTTTTTTATGCCATTTCCAAAGGTGTTTTAGGTCCTCTATTTGCCAAGAATTATCTCAAATCCCTTCAAGGGGCTTTTTTTAAAAGTAGATTTTTTATTTTTAATAATATATATCTATTGTTTATTATTTTTTTACTTTTTAATTTTAATTTCTTTAAAACATATTGGCCCCATTTTTTTTTATTCTTAAAATTTTTAAAAATGTTTTCTCACACTTTTCGAGGCAAAAATTTTAAAAATACTCTCAGCACAATTTTTAAAAAATTTTTATTTTTAAAAACAAATATATTTTCTCCTATTTTAAAATAATACCAAATGGCCCCATTAAATCATATTTGACTAAAACACCGTTATTAAAGTGGTCATGTACTCCTCACGTAATAGACAGCTAACATCTGTCTAGTTAAAATAGTCCCGCAGCAACCAAAATAAAAGATTAAATTTAATTAAATAAAAAAATTAAAAACAAAAATTTTGTTTTTATAAAAAGTTAAACACTACCAAAATAATTTACCCTAAAGAAAAAGCAACCAAAAATTGAGTTGAAATAAACAAACAAAGCAATCAAGTAATAGTTGAATGCAAATACACAAGCAAGCATGTCGAAGAAAAGACATCCGCACTTCTATTTATTTAGGATATACATATACATACATATATTATCTACATTCATATATATATATATATGGTAAATTAATTTTTTTTAGTAAAAGATTCAGTGAGAAAAGTGGGAAAATGGGATTTAAAAAAAAAAGCCACTGGGGACATGTATATAAGACGATATTCATCATGGCAAAGGTGAATTAAAAAGAGAAAAAGAGAGAGGGGGGGGGGGTGGGGGGGGGGGGCGCGGGGTCGTGTAAGAGGGTGAAGGGGGAAAAGAGTAATTCAAGGATGAAAGGTGAAAAAAGGTGGGAAGAAATTGAATGGCTCGTACGCATTGTTTCAGAAATTGTTGACATTGTGTCAGTACATGTCTTTGCGGATAGATTGCCGGCACTTAAAGCATCATTACAACGCAATCATGCATTGAACTGCTATCCGTCTCTTTAAATATGAAATATTGAAAATGGGATCATATCACATTAAATGAGAATAATTAACAGAGCGTTTAGACATTTGAGACAAGACATAACTCATTTTATTATTTATTTATTTATTAAATGTTAACTTTGACACACTCTGCAATTTTTGACAAAACGTGTGCATGATTTTCTGGAAAACAATTTAATTTAATTTAATTTAATTTAATTTTTCAAAAATGTTGTTTTTGGTGAGTTTGGGAACAGTGTTTATGGGAGCAATAATAGAGATACTATAAGAAAAGTAGGGATTGATAGTTATTGTTGTGAAATAAACTTTAACAGAAATAGACAGTAAATGTTGATCAACCAACCCACATCAAAAACTTAATTAGCCTTTTATTAAGCTTGGTTTTCGGATATCCCCTTTTTCTGTTTTTTTTTTTTTTTTTGTTTTATTAAAAAACGAGTACTTTTTTACTGTTGTCATATATTAATAAAAATTTTAGATTTCTATTTTATTTCCAAAAGTTTTATATCTATTAAGAAAATTATACTATGTGGTCAAATTATTATGGTGAAATTAAAATTTTATACAAATTTTCATAATATTTTAAGAATGACCATAATGATATAGTTATTATTATGATGATATCACATTGTTTATATTAATGGTCACATTTTATTTTATATAATTATATAATAATAACTTTAATAATATGATTCTAGGCCATGTAAATGTATAATATTTAGTATTTACAAACTGAAGTCATATTTTAATCCTACAATATATTGGGGAACATTTGTCTCAATTTCTTAAAACAATCTGTTTATAATAAAAAATAAAAAAATAAACATCAGGAAGTACTAATATTCAATTATTGATTTACTTTGAATTTCCAAGAAATATTACATTGGACTATGGAGATCATCAGATTTATATTTAGAAGTAAATAAAACAAGTAAGGGAGAGAGAAGGCCTAATTAAAGATCCCCCTGTCAAATTCTTTAAATCGAAGAAAAATTGGGACCATAATATTGAAAGTAGATTCAGGCACGAATAAAACTGAAAAATTAAGAAGGTGACCCCAGTGTCCATTCCATCAACTTAATACGGGGGCTCTTTTTTCATTTTTCTGCAATCTCTGATATCTCTTTCTCAAGTTCTTAAAGAAACTGCAGAATTTCTCTTTTCTTTTGAACAAAAAGGGAATTTAATTATAAGATTATATACTATATATACAGTGATACAATTAGGATTTAAATATATATTGCAGAAAAGGAAAAAAAAAAAAAAGTATACGTAAGACCGCTTTATATATTTAGGAGCTATTATTTGTTTGTTTGTTTTTCTTTGTGATAGAAGCCCTAAGACTCAGAACCATACATACATGCATACATATATATATATATATATATATATATATATATATATATCTCCATTTTGATAAAAGTATAGCATATCGCCTAGCTCGCTAGCTACTTATTAAGACTTAGTTTATTTGAGAGAGAAAACATGCATAATAACATAAATAAATTTTTGCCCATATATATGCTAGTATATATATATATATATATATATATATATGCTATATGGATGCTATACATATATATTGTCATGTATTTATTAGAATATAGATATTTCTCAACGAACATTATTGATCACTGCTATTGAATCTAACATAGCGTACTTCCCCATAGACAGGCTCCTATATATCCTTTTCCTCTCTTAAATGCCTTTAGCCCGTTGGTCCTTTGTACATTTTTTTCCGGTTCCCAAGGTGTTTGGGAATGGGATCAAAATTGAAAATTATAGTATGAGAGTTTTATATTATAACATATTTTTTTTTATTATTGTATAGTATGCAAGAGTTTTACGTTGTAACAAATAAAATTTTTAATTATAATTGATTTTGTCAAACATCACACTTGACTTGTTTTTATTTATTAATTTATTAATTTTAAAATAAATGTGCAAAATCTGAATTTGAGACCTTACTATTAAAGACATGCCTTGTGTGAATCAAGTGGAATACGGTTCCTTTTCTACCAAAAAAAAAAAAAAAAGTTGAGTAATATGGTTCTTTGTAACTCTTCATTATTTATTTATTTTTTCTTTTCTTTTTTTTTTCATAAAAGAGGTTATCATGTGATAATTATATTGTTAAGAGTCAGACATGAGGGCTTAATAAAAAGCTTCAACATATTGCAGGATCTAACATTCTAGAGTACGAATACGATCCTATAGCTAAGATGCCCAATAGCTGAAAAGAAAAGGATGATAATGCCAATATATGGGATTCCACAGAAATCATAAAAACATGGTCTGCTCGAGGCCAAACTTTAATTTGTACAAAAGAAAAAAAGAAATGAATATAGGTTATATCTGTTTTTTC
The DNA here is from genome assembly GCA_946598075.1 of Artocarpus hirsutus. Classification (NCBI taxonomy): domain Eukaryota; kingdom Viridiplantae; phylum Streptophyta; class Magnoliopsida; order Rosales; family Moraceae; genus Artocarpus; species Artocarpus hirsutus. The sequence continues at coordinate 13,639 of CAMOHE010053150.1, read as the reverse complement.
TTTAATCATTTATATAATGGAGATTGCCAGATGGGCGCTTCTCTTATGTTTCTTTTTTTTTTTTTTTTTTTTGGATATTTTAAGAGATGCCTAAGACTATCTCCAACACAAATATTAATATCAATATTATATGTGCTATCAAAAAATGTAAAAATAGTATATTTAATGTGTTATTCTAATACATAATACTATTTAAAATAATATATATGCCTTTTGTCATAATTATTGAACCTTAAAACTTGAAAAAGTAAACTTTTAGTATTAAAATAATTGAAAAGTAAGAATGTTGTGGCTGTTAAAGCAAAAGGTTCAATCTACCAACCAATAAGAAATAAATGTCAAATTTGTTATATACTACTTCGTGGCAAATTTACTACAAAATTTAGCATATAGCAAATTTGATAATAAAAATGGAGTTTTTTTTTTACACTCACATGCTAAATTTGATATTAGCACATCAATTTAGCATTGTATTGGAAGTGCTATATGATCCTTTAATCGATCATAATTATAATTTTCAGTTATTAACACCAATTGCCTCTAAACTTTGGAATCTCTCTCACTTTGCTTTTTGAATTTTAAAAATCATCATTTTGCTAATTGAACTTTCAAAACTCATCATTTTGCCCTCTAAACTCTAAAAATCACTATTTTACTCTATAAACTTCTAAAGCTCCCCACTTTACGTCCTAAACCTTCGATTTTCTGTTGCAATAGATGAAATTAATCCTACATGATTCGCACATGAGTTAATCTTATATGATTCATGTTAATCCAAGAATAGCTACCCAAGAAAGAGTGAATCGGGTTTTAAATTTTTTTTTATATTTATTGAAATTTTCCATATTAATCGTACAAAAAAGTAAAACACACAAATAGGAATTGTGATAAACTTTAACAAAATATAAATACGTTAAACTAAAGAGTTATGGATAAAGAAATACAAATACTATTTATAGTAATTCGGCAATACGCCTACGTCCACTGTTACCGAGCAAAGCTTTGACTCGGCTTCTTCCACTATCACGACTGTCTTTTTGACAAGATCACTTCTTATATAATCCGATAACTTTCTCTACCCGGGCTCACTACAACCTCTTACAACCATCAATTTTTCTATAGAGATTGACAAACTAAAACAACCTGACGATTTTATACGGATATTAGCCAACCAAAAACAACTCTGAATTTGCTAAGGCTTTGGAAACCTATTTTACTAGATTTACATGGAATAGAAACTTTTAAGCACTCACTCACAACTCCTAGAAATAGATAGAATACAATTTGGAATAAACTAGGAGATGATCAAGCACACAGTATTTAACAAGTTTATCTCAAATATTAATCAAAGACTTATAGAACACTTAGAGATTGACACAATGATGGTTCTAGGTGTTCTTTTTGCTTAGTAAGGTCATAAATGAGACTATGTATAGGAAAACACTTGAAACTAGCCATTTATAACGGTTTGAGCGCACTTGCAATGGCTAGAAAACTAGCCGTTAGATAGTTCAGTCGACTGCTATATGTATAACACGGTTAACTGAGCTGCTGCTCAAACTAGCCCTTTTTGGGCTGGTTTGGTCGACTAAGATATGCATAATCTAGTCGACTGGGCTTGTTAGCAAGCCTGTCGCTACTTTTCAATTGTTCAAAAATCTTGTTTTGAAACAATTTACTTCATAGAATAATTGTAAGTCTAATACAATTTTGAAACATTTTAAACTATTTCTAAATCAATTCCAAGTCTTGAAAACAAATGGAGTTATGTAGAAATGATTTAGAACATAATTTCAACACTTTGAATATAGTTTTCAATACAAAATTTAAAACTTTTGAAATCAAGTTTAGAAAATTAAATCAACAACTTGAGCCAATTAAACTTGATAAAAATTATATGCATGCTTTAAGATCATACAAGCTTAGAAATAAAACTTAGACCTACTCTTTATGCTTGTTGATGCCATTTCTTTAATCTTTAAGCTCTCGGTAATTTTATCCTTCTCTTTAATTCCTTCTGAGACTTTATGAATTTTATTTAAGTACTTGAGATAATAATAATACTAAATGGCTCTACACACTTAAGATAAATTATTAGCATTTAAGTAATAAATTGTTTGTTGTCATCAAAACAAAAATAAATATATCATTTGAAACTTTGGAGCCAACAATCTTCCCCTTTTTTTATGATGACAAATAATTGATTGTTTTTTGTAAAATAAAAATAGAAATTTTTACTTGAAATAAAATAAATGTAGCTCAAAAATTTCTTATCATGTACTTTACCTTAAGCTTTCTTTGTCAATCATAATTTAATCCTTGGAGTGGCAAAAATCTCCCTCTTAAAAAATAAAAATCAACATATGATTATTTTTTCTAATTTCCTCCTATATTTTATGGAAAAATAAATATGCTCAAATTAAAATTGGATGAGACAATGTGGCGTAACTTTGTCTTAAATTTCGTTGAAAACGAAGGACAAAGAAACTAAAAAAAATTCATTATCTTAATTAATACGCTTGTTTATTAGCTTATTTCTTAGATATTGGTCTTACGGACACATTTATATGGTTATCTTATGTTTGGACCCATAACATAAGAAAGCCACGGGGCCATACGTCTGCACGTTTTTTAAATATACTCAATTAAGTGATTCTCGATATACCACTTACTTGTAAGACTGTGGTTGGATTCCACGGATCAAGGAATAATTGTATTTATTTTGAAGAATCTTTTAACTTTCATAAAAAATTGATGGTCTAATTGAAAACAGTTTTCAATGTTAGTACGTATTTCTCATCGCATGATATAGGGATTTATTTAAGTAGTAATTATACGGATTCGATTTACGTTAATATTTTGTTAAAAAATGGGACCGGGGTTCGATAATTCGCTATGTGATCGTTTAAAAACCTTCATATGCATGCTCTCCCCAAAAAAAAAATCATGCATGCATAAAATTATTATTAAGTCAAAGACCTGTGTGCTCTCTCTAAATCCACATATATAGTACATTACATAAATAATCTACACGCACACACATATATATATATTTTCTAATAGTGATTTTCTAGCATTCAGTTAAGTTATACATATTTTTAACTAAATCCTTCACACTATTGACATATTATTGCAAGCAAATAAGATAGCAGGAGGAAAAAAAACAACAATATTTATCGAATTACTAATATGTTTGTATTATCCATCAGCCATGATAATAATCATACGCTTAAAGCTTCACCTACTTTATGTGAAGAGGAGACTGGTCGCTTTTTTTTTTTTTTTTTTTGCTGAAAGAGATCAAGTGGCAAGGACAATAAATATTAAACACATAGTATTTCTACCCGCCGTGTTTGCGCGTGTTTCGTGACACAAAACTAGACGAGCAATATCATATCATATCATATTATTAATTCTTGACATATGTTCAGATTTAGCTATAACAATGCTAGATTCGACGAGCAAGTGGAATATTAAAGCTGGACCATATTATATATATGTGTATATATATATCTATATATATATATTATAGATTAGAGAGAGAGACGATTCAAATATTCAATAGGGGTATTTTAGTCATCAAATAAGTAAAAACACAAGCTTTTTTTTTTCCTTCGTATACCCAAAAACTCCTTTGTTTTGACACGTCCTTCATCTCAGCCTCTTATTTATTGTTAGTCTAGCTCTCTATATATATTGGACCGCATCTTTCCCACTTTCCCCAATCTCTTTCGGACATATCTTTTCCCCCGTAATCACTCTCCATTCACATTCTCTCTCTAGTCTCTCTCTCTCTCTCTCTCTCGGGGACAAAAGAACTCGAGCTTAATTCTTCAACTTTTGTTTGGAATAATATAATTCAATTGAAAAATTATGGGAAGGTCTCCATGCTGTGAGAAAGTAGGTTTGAAAAAAGGACCTTGGACTCCAGAAGAGGACCAAAAGCTATTGGCTTACATCGAAGAACATGGCCATGGAAGCTGGCGTGCCTTGCCTGCAAAAGCTGGTAATTCACACACACACACACACATATACATATATTGTATATTTGTTTCTATAAATCAAGTTTCTTTGTTTTAAAGGTATTTTTGAGTGATAAACTTTTTCTGTTTTTGTGATCATGTTTCTAGGGCTTCAAAGATGTGGGAAAAGCTGTAGACTGAGGTGGACAAATTATCTTAGACCTGATATCAAAAGAGGAAAGTTTAGTTTGCAAGAAGAGCAGACTATTATCCAACTTCACGCACTTCTCGGAAACAGGTACTAAATTATATTTCCAAAAAACGTTAAAAAAAAGGATCAAGAAGAAGAAGAAGAAGAAGAAGAGTTAATTAATATTATAAATACACTTCTGAAAGTTTCAGTAAAACCTAATTAATGAACGTCATGATTCTCCATTAATTTCTCCTGCGCCACTGCTTTTCTTGTCTTGAACCCTGATCATCTTTTCCAAAATTAATATTCCTCACAAAGAGAAGTTATTAATAATCACAGAATTGTAGTTATACATATCACAAAAACCCTAGCTAATTGTTGTCATGATCATTATTTTTTATTATTTTTAGATGATAATGATATTTGAAATGATGATAAATAATAGTTCTTTTTTTTTTTTTGGTATATAATGTTTTATAGGTGGTCTGCTATAGCAACTCACTTACCAAAGAGAACGGACAATGAAATCAAGAACTACTGGAACACCCACCTGAAGAAGAGGCTGACCAAGATGGGGATTGACCCGGTGACTCACAAGCCGAAGACCGACTCCCTCGGCTCCGGCTCCGGAAACCCAAAGGACGCCGCCAATTTGAGCCACATGGCTCAATGGGAGAGCGCTCGACTAGAAGCCGAAGCCAGGCTTGTCAGGGAATCCAAACTCCTAGTCTCCAACAACAACAACAGCAATCCTCTAATGTCTCACCAAGGCCACCAGCTAGGCTCGGCTTCAGCTCACCGGTTCATCCCCAAAGCCACCCCCATGCCGCCGTGCCTCGACGTTCTCAAGGCCTGGCAAGGCACGTGGTCGACGAAGCCGATAAATAACAATATGATCGCGTGCATGATGGCAATGGACGACCTCGAATCTCCGACATCCACGTTGAACTTCCACGATAACTGCGGCAGCGCCGCCACCGGCAATTTCGTGGTCCAAGCTGCGGTCGGCGTGGACACTCTCGAGGATCATCATCACCATCATGACCACAGCAATACGATGTCGTTGCAGGACATTGCGGCGTTTGGGTGTACGGACGGTACGGGCAGTGGCTGGTTCGTGGAGGGCGGTTTCAGGACGGGGAATAACAATGAAAACGTGACAGCCACTACTACTACTGTTGTGTCTGGACTGGCTAATATCATGGAGAGTTTTGCTGACGTGTTCGACTACAACTCCGTTGGCGTCAACGTCGAAGACGATCAGCCAAACTCGTCCGTCGATGGCGAGGGAGAAGGCGCTAATAGCGACGGAAGCTGCGCCGGGGCGAGTGGGATATTTGAGGAGAACAAGAGCTACTGGAACAGCATACTGAATTTGTTTAACGCTTCGCCGGCTGGGTCGCCTGTGTTTTGACAGTTAAATAATTTATTTTTAGTTTGTGTACTTTGTTATACTATCTAGCTCTAGCTGATCTATCTCTAGCTCTAGTTTAATCAATTACTATATATCTTAATTTAGAAATGCTAGTGATCATGAAAGAAAGATGAATCATGATAACTGATCTTAAGCAGGGAGGCGATGATAATCAATTAGCAACTTTAATTTAGTGTACTAATAATTTATATGGAAAAGTTCTAGTTATTATAATAACAATTTAAGTACTCGTCTTATATCTTTTATATATATGAAAATAACTCATCACGTGAATGTCTTGGATCTTAGCTTTAGCATTAATTTCTATTTGTTTCGTTATTCCCCCGCTTCAAGCTTTGGGTAATTAAGTTTTAATTTTTGGTGTCTAAATAGTGCAGCTAATTATATTATGATATTTTAAATATTAAAAAAATATATAAAAATTAATTAAATATTATTTTAATTTCTTTGAATAATATGTCATTATAGAATTGATTATATACTACTTAAAACTTCAAAATTAGATAAATTTTGACAAAAAAATTGAGTCCAAACAAATCACCCTTAGAAGATCGCCTCAGAGTTTTATTCGCAAATTTACTTCCTTCTTTTTTGGGTGAGCACAAGTAGCTAGTACTTTATTATTAACAAATATAGCCTGAGAAAAAGTCCAGGTCGAGCTAGCTTGCAGTCAAGAATCCCATCATCAAAATCTAGCCTGAGACTATAGTATATTTTGAAGCCGACTTGTTTTTTTGTGCAAAAGTGGCTATTAAACATGTCGAGCCTGAGCCATGCACGAGCACTTCATTATAACTTGCGTACCACAATTTCACATTTTAGTAAAATATATATGAGTTGGACCGAACGAAGTAATCATTATATAATCTCAGTCAGTTGATCTTTAGTTGTATAATATTTCCCCGCCTTACATGCACTTTTGAATGTTAATTCGTATATACTGAAACTAAACACTTGTATTATAAAGTTTCAAACCCTGCAGTCCCTCCACCCGGCACCGTCGTCGGATCACTGAGGCTGATTTTTGTCTTTGCTCGACCGTTGGGTTTTATGGTCAAGCTCTCTTTTGTCTCTGCACTCAAGTGGCAATCTTCGTCTGATCCTAGAAAACCTTTGCGCGGACGCCCCCATTACTTTTTGAGTAATAGAGGTGAATCCGGTTAGCATGTAAAATTTGTTGGAGAGATTGTACTGTCTCTCATAATCGTTGGAGATTAAAGATCATACTTAATTGATCAAGAAAACACATTTTTAATGTGTATGAAGTCAACTCGGAGCATTGCGTTACTATGCCGGGTGGTGGCGCTAGCCTGGCACTGGCACCGCAGTGCCCCTTCGAGAATTATTCATGGTGCTGCAGTGTTGAAAAGCTAGCGTTATAGTGCTTATCCATGCTAGCTGAGTTGAAAATGTGTGTTCTTGAGTTGTTTCGAACTTGGGCTTTCGTTGGTTATATTCTTTTATACAAATCTAAACAATTATTAGCAATAGATATATTCGTTGTAGTAATTACATTAATACATGAAGAAATACCTTTAGAATTGAAGATATATTTTCACAATTGAAGAGTTACCTTTAAGCGGAGGTTGTATGGATTGAATTTGTTATGTCCATCTACGAAATAACACTCATGTCTATTCTTAAATCTTCAGAATTATACAGATTTTATATCTTGTTCTGAAACACTAGATTGTTGCTAAATATAGTGTTCAAGTATTTGTTGTATCTTAAAGGTAATTTGTCGTAAAAACTCTTTAACAAACTTGAATAAGTGAGGACAAAAAAAAATTTTAAGAACAGTGTTTTATACACGTCTTAAGCACAATCTATTTCAAGAAATTCTTAGCCTCTTTTTCTCTCTACTCCCACGAAATTCTTCAACAGAATTTTGATTCAGTGTATTCTTTTGTGTATTATTGTAGTTTTTTACGGTAGTGTATATATTGTTTCTAAATATCGAATTTGGACGGAACTTTATATATATATTTATAATATGTAAAACTAAGAGATATAATGGTTCAAAATAAGTAACTTTACCAGTTAATTAGGACATTCTTACCGTACCATAAAATTCTGGGTGTACTGCTACAAAAGATCCAGTCACGTATAGCTCAAAGAATACTGTGTCGACGATCGTCGTTACAGAATCTTGCACGACGACTATTGTCTTATGCTGATGAGCTGGGAGAAGAAGAAGATGCAGGGTCACTGTAGCGCAATGAACGCAGAACTCTATTCCAGATTATTTTAAAGCTTGGTGGGCAAAAAGATTTCACTATTCATCAGTACTTCTTTACCCTCTATATTATTTTATTATTATTATTTTTTTTTCTGTAGGTGCATAGCCATACAGAATGTAAAATGAATAAATACACTGGCCATTGTACTCTAGCAAACCGGTACATTGTTGTAATTAATCTAAAACACACACAAACACACTAATATATATATATATATATATATATATATAGAGGGTAATGCTTTAGTCCACCCAGGTGGACCATGCACCCATTTTGTTTGAGGCCTCCAAATAAGAATGGATGGACAAGATTCACTAAAGGATAGTTCATTTAATAGTTCTCATGCTTTAACCCGTAACCAGTTAAACTCCATTTCAACAAATGAAAAAAGAAAGAAAAAACGACAAACCATATATGCTTTGGTATCTCTTTGACTCCTTCCCTCCTTCACGATCACGAACTGGACTCCGCCTCCACTAAGGGCCCCAACACAGCCACGCACAGATCTTCTCCTCACCCTCACTGCGACCCCAGACACCACCATTTTCATCGCCACCTCCACTGTCGTAGCTCACTAATCTCGTAGTCTATCGTTATTGGATCTCAGTCGTGGCCCCCACTCGGATCTTCATTGCTCACGACTCCCTAGTCAAATCTCCAGTGCTCAACGCCTCCCAACCGTAGATCTCTGGCGGCTTCCAGCCCAATATCTGCAGTGCACGCGACCTCCGAACCCACTAGTTCTGTGTCGTAGCCTCTCGAGATCTCTGCGCCCAACTCCGTCCGCCCACCCCGTCTTGGTCGTGCTGCAGCCTTCTCAAGATTCAAAGCTCGTCGCAATCTGCTACCACCCTGAGCTTCTTCGTTGTCGAAGTTGAACTGTTGTCCCGTTCCATTGAATTCCATATTTTTTTAAGGGAAAGTCCAGATCTATTGAGGAGATAATAATTTTTTTTTAAATATTGTGATGGAAGTCTATCTGTTTAATTGTTAATATATTTAGACGTAGTTTAAATGGCTTAATCCACGTTGTGTTCATATTTTTAGCTAAGCTGGTTGTAGTGTGGTTGTTATACAAGTGCAAACCATTTGTTCGATGCATTGTTTGTTAGTCTATCCCCATTTTTTAGCTCTTGAATGCTCAGTCATTTGTATTTAAATCTCATTGTTCAGTTTAATGAAGAAAAGTGTGGAGTTTATTTGCATCTTGTGAGTTTCGGGTGGAGCTAACCTTAGCAATCTTTTATTTTAATTTTGTTTTCTTAATATTGTCTTAAGCTAACAACGTGCGCAACATATTAAGCAGAAGATGGGGAGACTTTAATTGTTTTTTTTTACTTACTTAGTATTATTCTTTTCTAATCACATTGGATTTATTGATGATGAGGTGCTGCCTGTATTTTCTTTTTTAATTTTTTGAGCACTAAGTAGTTTTTGAGCACTCAGTATATTGAAGAAAATATTTTTTCTTTGCTAGAAATAACTGACTAGTTTAATTGACCGAAGTTTAGGTTAAAAAGATAGGGTTCTATTCATTAAACTTTAGGCCGTATAATTATTTTAATTAAACTTGAAGGAAACAAAATTAATCAATCTAATTTTTACTATTATATTCAATTTGGTCCAGTTGATAATGTAACAAAAACTAGATTGCTTTTTCTAATATCTAATCTGATAGTTCAAAAATACAAGACAGTATTCATCATAATTCTATCCGGTCTATGCATAAACATGCAATCATATTTAATCTCGAGTGCCAAACAGGCTTTAAAGTATTTTTTTCATGTTCTTCTCTCAAGCTCTTTTGCCTCTCCCTCGCTCCATCTATCAAGGTCAAGCATTTCTTTTCAAGCCGTTCATCATTTTTTTTTGGTGACATAATCAAAGTTGGTGATTTTCATATCTAGTTGGATTTTTATATTAGATTTTATTGTTATTTTCATGATCTCTAATCCCAATATTTGTAGTTTCTGCTTCTACCTTTTTTTTGTTAGATTCTGTTGTTATGTTGCGTGTTGTTAATTTTGTTATTGTTGTTGTTTTTGTTGATGATGATTATGATAAGATTGACTATAATTTGTTTTGAAATAAAGTTACTCTCTGTCCTCTTTAAAATAGAGAGCAATCAGATAGAGATTATAACCTAGAAATTGTTAAAAAAGAAAGATGTAGTTATTGTAAAAATTACAATCGCAACAAGCAAACGCGCCATCAAAAGAGTTGCCAACGATTCAAATGCCCCGAATTATACCATCAGCTAGCCAACAGAAATAACACAATGCAACAACCCCACTAAATGGAGATGATGGCTTGCACATGCCTTCTTATACACTCCACGGTAAGTGGCCGCAACAATAATTACCGCCAGTTTGACTGGTACTCGTCTGATTCTCGATCAACTACTGATGATATCTTGAACATGCATATGGACCATCCTATTGGTACCATAGGTTCACAAGTTTCCATTTTGAAAAAGACAAAAAGAAAAAAAATCCCCCTTTTCACAGAAAAAAATAAAGAAAAAAAAACTTTCGTTACTACAAAGAAAAAAATTAGGAGAGGAATAAGTGTAACCTATCATCACATTTGGTGTATTAAAAAATGTATTTATACTTTTTATCTTCAATATATATAGTCAAATACATGAATTAATGAAGGAGTTAACTCAGCCAAAATGTTGAACTTAACGCCAAAATGCTTATTAAAGGCAATAAAACTATGTCGCAAAAACAGACAGTGTTACTTTTACTATTACAAAGTTGCATGGTCTTTTATCCATTTGTCATATCACTGTTACTGCCAAAGGAGATATTGGAACTTGCCATTTCAAATTTGTAGCTAGCTCTAATAATCCAGTTGGTGTACCGAATAAGGCGTAAGATGAGAAAATCTAATAACAAAACCCAAATATGAAATTAACGTTCTATTTAGATTTGAGGAAAGAAGGATAGGAAGGTATTATTGAGCAAAGGAGCAAAAAGTATCGTATTCAAATATTATTCAATGCATTTAATCTATTATCTACGGCTACCCCAATGAATGGCTTTATTTCATATGCTTATCGGTCGATTTCAGTTATAATTTTGCATAGGTGTATACAAAATTAAAAAAAGTATCGTCGTTAATACACAGGTGTTACTTTCCGATTTGCTCATTTGAATTAAAATGACCTGAATCAAAACAATCCTCAACTTTATGACATATTTACAACTTTAGTTAGTCAAATCAACAAGTCCACAGCCCATGCGCAGTGACAACAAGATTATAAGCTCAGTGATGGGACTAAAACAGAGCCACGTAGGCCATTCAAAACTAAAGAAAAGTAACTTAAAAACATAATAAAGTGCCACATGGAGCGTGAATTATCCACCGGCCGGGTGGACTCAAGTAAATTCCTATATGCACACACACGTTCACTTCCAAAAAGGTGTTTAGTAAAAATAGTTTAAACTATTTTTTTATTTATAAATAATGTAAAATTTTTTAAACTATTATAATGTAAAGTTATAATAACAATTAAAAAAATTATTGTAGTATAAAATTTTCACATATCATAATAAAAATAATTTTAAACAACTTTTTTAACCACCTCACCAAACACCCTTAATAAGTAATTCACATTTGTGGTCCTTAATTTTGTCTCATATTAATATGTCAAAATAAAGTATATTTAAGTACTATAAAAATACTTCAGCATTAAATAAGTTGTCAAAATTTGATTTGAAAGACAATCAGTAAAACAAACAAAACATAAAAAGGGACAACAATTTTGAACGTGACATCATAATACATAAAAGCAAAAGTTCATTTTGAGTAGTATGATTTAATCTTACCTGATAAAAGCTTGCTACTCATAAAATTTTAGATTTTAATTTAAAATTGCACTATATTTTATATTAAAAGGGTTTGTTAAATATGGCTATAATTAATTTTTTAGTTATCAAATAATATAAAGCTCTCACATGTTATAGTAAAAAGCAAAAAATTATTATAGTGTTTTGAACTAAAAAATGGTTCTTACCATACTTATCAAACACCCTATAACACTTACTTTTTTTTTGAATAATTAGGTTTTCTACATAGAAATGAAAGGAATTTCTCTTTCATTTTACCACGCTGTTAAAAAAAAAAAAATAGCACCCATTATTTACCGTTAATTTGGCAATTACAGTATACGTACGACGAAAATAATGTGTTGATTCCTGTTGACACAGGGGCGTACTTAATTAATCAGTTTTATTAATTACACAGCAAAGAAAAGTTAAAAAAAAAAATTCATAAGCCTCGGTTAACAAGTAGTAATTAATAAAACAGATAGGGGTATCTTAATAAATCTCCGTACAAGTTGTTGTAATTTGGCGATAAGTAGTAAATTATGCTAGCTAAGCCTAGCTAGCTGTCTGTGTATATAAAGCCGTTGAAGATGTATTAATGGATGAAGGTCAGAGCAGTAACGCACATCAACCATGTCTTTTTCTAATAGAAATGAATGTCACACACTCACACTCTCCAATCATATTAACCATAGGAAGATGTTACAGGACGCAGGTGCTTTCAGAATGTCACTCTCTCAAATCTGCCTATACTCTTTTACCCGTACTGCTCTCGTGGATAGTATTCCTTTCACATGCATGCTCATATATATATATATATATATATATATATATATCATGCATGTCTCATAATTAATGATCAATATCCAAAGCCCTATATGAAATGAAGTTAAAGAATGGTGTTCAATGGTTCCACGTCTATGTAACGCTGCAAGAATATATACACACACATGCCTTGTGGGTTTATATATATATATATATTGTATTTGAGTAGGAGCACGTACTCTAATTCAAATTTTTAAAATTAATCTTTTACCCTAAGCAATTTTAAAAATTTTAAATATATATTCTTACCCTATTTTCACTAAATATTCAAAAGATAAGTTTTGTCCTCGTTACAAAAAAAATTATTATTGTACCCTCATTTTATGATGAAAACATATAATTATATATCTATTCAATAAAATATTGTATTTATTTTTTTCATAGTACCTCATTGAAAAATTTTCTGACTCCGCAACTAATAAAGCATATAAATATTTACGTATATAAATTCATATGCCTATATATATATATATATATATTATATTTATCCTTGTGGATTTATAAATAACCACCAACGGCTAATCACTGAAACACTCGTTATTTTAACGGGTATGATTTTGTAAAAATCATATAAATAAAATGTCACTTTAGCATTTTTATTAAGTCTCCGTAGTAAATATCTAAAATCTACCTATCACTCATTTCTACCAACCTTGTCCCGCTGCATTAATGCTTAATTAAGAAGCCTCAACTACTTGGAGACATAGAATTAATTCACCTAAACTGTAACGCCCGCCTAATTTCATGTAACGGATAATGTTATGATAAATAACGTCGTTAAATGTTATGATATGATAATGACGATGTTAAGTGATATACTCTTGATAAGTGCTATGATATATGATAAATGATGCTAACCATTTTATTTTAAGTGTTATGACAGGTGACGCTCGCGTGGAATTGATGTGCTCAAATGTTCATGTCATTTATGTTATGTGTTTAATTATATTTTTATGGACAATTATATGTTATGAATGAATTTTGAGTGTTAAGGCAGTTCGACAGGCCGGACTATTAAGTTCGACAGGCCGAAATGATGTCCTTAGAACGGCAAGCCGATGGTATATCATCGGTAGGCCGGACTTCTGAGATCGGCAGGCCGAACTCCTGAGATCGACAGGCCGATGACAGCTGACAAGTAGTCAGCAGAA